>JAQQAE010004676.1:0-18494 GCA_029823295.1 Pseudamia nigra | reverse complement strand
ACAGCCCAAAGGAAAAGAAGAAGAAGAAGACTTCCATGTTATAAAAACTGTTAAAGCGACATTTCCAACATTTTGTGCAACTGTAAGTGTCCTGTCTGCAGTTCCACAGATATCTCTTTTATCGTTGTGTTAAAGGGAAAATCCTTTCTGGGCTGGAGTGTAGTACCGACAGATGGCCACAGGGGGAACCGGCTTCAAGTTGGGTTCATGTTTTTATGACACTTCCACTCATGAGAATGTGTTGCGATTTCTGATCGTGTGACTTACATCTGCAACAATATTTATACAAGGATATAATAAAATCATTATTCTCATACTTTAATTCATATTTCAACCAACATTTTTCCATCCACAGCCATCCTCATTTATCCCACTTCAAATGATTTTAAGTATATAATGAATTATAAATTTGCACCACTGATCATAAAATGTAATTAAACACAGAAACAGCAACTGATAGAGGTTACAACTATCAAAAATCAATGTGTGCAGGCAAGAATTACTGCTGTTATAGTTGTGCAGGGGAGGTTATGCAATCTGATCTTTGCTTTGGACAAAGACAACTCAGTTTTTTCATTCAAAACCTGGTTATAACATCACATCACATCACATCTGCAGGGTTTTCTTCAAACTGCCTGGACCGTGTCTGGTTTATGTCTTTACATCATTAGTGTCATCATTACACCGAGCCATGTCTAGGAGTCAAGAAGAACCCACCAAAACACTGTGGGTGATGCACTGAACAGCACTACAGCTACAGCATAGTAGTTATTACACCTGTGGATTTTCTGTTATAATGAGTTAAAATGTATGTAGTGAAAAGGCTTATATTCATAACAAGTACAGTCAAAGAATAAAATATGATTTATTCAATAATCAAAAGCTCCAAAGGCAGAGTTGTCAATCAAATCCCACACAGCAGGCATCAAAGCCTTATAATTGCCCAGAAGTCTTATAGAGTGCTTAAGCCCCACCCATTCTGGTTTTGCCCCACAGGAACTACAATACATTAAAAAAAAAAACATGCATTACAGTAAAGCAAGACATAATTTTCTAATCCCAGTTCAATTATGCCACATATGACATTTGGCACCATACATGTTATGCCAAACATGTGTAAATGAGAACTGTACAAGTCAAGAAATGAAAGTTTGGCATATAAACATGTTATAAGACTGAAAAGACAACAACGTGTGACATTATCATATCTTTATGTACCTTCTTTTCAGACCTGAAATGACGTCACCCGCTTTCATTATCTCATTCTCAAAGAACGGGGCGACATTCTTTCAGCTTCAATGACACATCACTGAGACTGAAGCTGAATCCACAATAACTGTGATTTTATTTTATCTATGAACCCTCAAAGACCAACCATGGCACAGTCAAAAAAAATTCAAATTTACTGTTATTTGCACCAATGCAAATAACTATTCAACTTCATGATACTAACAGCTGGAATGTGTTTGACTTGGTCCCCTTTTTAACACTCACATTGTATGATGGCATAGTTTAAACGGAATCAAAACTTGTCTCTCAACATAAGAACCTATAATTCTTTTTTTTTTATGTTTCATAGCATTGACGTGAAGGAGTTGTTAAAGAGCCTAAATTTCAAATGAATATGACAAACTGAATTTTATTTAAAATCCTCCAGTCTGATGATCGGACCTCATCACAGTCGTGTTCATGTACAGCAGCAGACACTGCTGCTTCATGAATTGATCGAGAACATTGAAATGAATTCAGCTTAAAGAGTTGAGACAATGTTGAAAGAGATTTACAATTCAGACAGGACACACGTAAAAAAATGAATCAAGGGTCTTATTCATAAGTATTTACCTCTTTCCTCTAGAGTTATTTGTAACTCTCCCACACAGGCTTTGATTTCACAGAGGTGTCTTACCCACCCACGTTTAATTAGAAAACACTCTGATTGGATGAACCCAAAGTGGCCTGGAACGAGACGTGATAGTTTTACAAACGTGCGTCCTCACTCTTATCACACCATGAAGAAAACTGTGCCCTCTTTTAAAAATAGTTTCTGGGGGTAGGATGAATTTTAGCTCGGCTGTAATAGGTTATTTTTAAATGAAACCTTTAAATTTAGAATTCTACTGGGTCATGAGAGTGGGGCCTGTGCGTTTTAGGTTCAACAGCGTTTTTTCCTATTGCCCCTTTTTTATTGATAAAAAAGGAAAGAGAGAGACCACTTAGACAGCTTTTATTTCACATTAGAGTCTTTATTTATGAACCTCAAAACTCAACGCAAATACATTTTCACAGTAGGAGACCTTTAAAATCCACGTTGTTTTCAAGCAACTACATCATTTTTCTTCATGGTGTAATAAACGTGATGCCTTCCAGGAGCGCTCAGTGTTTTCTCATCCCTGCTGACAGCCTGTGTGTTTTTTATGTAGATCTATCACACATGTGAGGCAGAGATAAGACGCAGGCGGCATCCCGCAACACGGCGACACTGAAAGCAGAAGTCAGTGTGTGGTCATGACTAATTTCTTCCTTTTTTCTTGTGAATGTTGCGCCTCCTTTCTTCTCCAGTCTGCAGACTTCTCCTCATTGACATGAAAGCAAACAGCTCATTGAGTTTCCTGGGAGTGTAATCAGAAGAGGGGATACTCAAAATGCCCTTCCACGTTATAATGCGTCTCTCCTGGTTGTTGGGGTGGTCAGTGGTTCTTCAGTTGGCCCCCTTCTCTTCTTCAGACCACTGTAAGATCCATGAAAGCAGCAGCACTCTGAGTGGTAAGTCAAAAACACGCAATATCAGGACTGAATATATTATGCAGAAGTGGCTTTGAATGAATGTAGTGAAAGTTCTCTGTACATGTCAGATTAAACCTGAGCTGTGTAAATATTGTGGGTTTAGATGTTGTGAATGCTGTTTCTCTAAACCAGGGGGGTGCAAACTGCGGCTCCAGGGCCACATTTGGCTCTTTAGCTCCTCTACAGTAGTATTAAACACAAGGGACAAGTGGTGAGTGTAGTGGACGGCTCGCACCCACTTTGGCACAAAAATATTCCAAAAAATGACCATTAACTACAATAATCACAAAGAAACAAAACTTTCACAACAAAATGAACAAAGATGAAAAAAAGTAACTAAGTAATCTGTGAGATGAACAAGAATGCTGAACAAATGACTACAATAATCAATTAAATGAACCCAAAAATGAACATTATCAACAAAATGAATACACATTTAGTCAGGTCATAAACAAAACCAATCCAAATGGCCAAGATAATAGATAAAATATTAAATAATGAATAAAATAGAACATATGTATTTAACACACTGCAGCTAAAATGTTCATCATATAAAGGGTTCAAATATTTTTATGCCTCTCAACACATACTGTATGTATTTTTATTTTTGTCTAAAAATGGCTTGTTGCATTGCGAGGTTGCCGACCCCTGCTCTAAATTAATAATTACAATAATAATTTTTTCACCCCATTACTGCTTTATGTAAGTCCTACTAAGTGTTCAGCTGGATTGATTTGGAACCTGCACCCTGCAAAGGCAAACTGATAGTGAGGTGACATTAAATTTGTTGTACAGTAATTATAAGATTAAAGCTAAAAAAAAAAAAAAAAGATGTCAAAATTAGTGAGTATTTCGACTTTCAATCAGAAAAATAATCAGGAAAAACACAAAACAGTGAGAAAAATGAATAAAGTGAACAAAGTCAGAAGCAAAATGAACAAAATTATCAAAAAATAAAGGAAAAAATGAATGAAATCAGATGACAAATGAACAAAATAAGAAACAAAATGAAAATCCAATGAATATAATGCACAGAATTATATGCAAAGAGAAGGAAAATGAGATACAGAAGAAGAAAAAAGAAAAAGAAAAGAATTAACAAAATAATCAAGTAAATTATCACAATTGCGTGCAAAAAGAAGAATAATGAATGGGAACTGAAGCAAATATGAACAAATAGAGAAATAACAAAAAAAACTTTAAAAGTATTTTTTCTCTATTTCACTGTTTGTTGAGTCACTGCTGTGCTTTGTTGTTATTCACGTAAAACATGTTTAGTTATTTAAACCAACATAAACCAAAAATATACTGTACAAATTGTGTGGTACGTTCATAATTTTGTTTTTACACTTTATCATATACTAACTAAAGCATAATTATCATTATATGCCACTAAACTGACATGCATCATTTAACCCTTTTCAAGCAGAACCTCATTCAAAATAAGCCACATTATTTTAAAGATAGTTTCAAGTACCACAAGGCTCAAAGTGATCAATCCTGAGTTCTTTAAATAATTAATGCAAGAAAAGCTTAAGAGCACTTACTGTACGTTGGTTTGTCTAGATTTTTGAACGTTCTGGTTTGATTTGAACCACATAATTAGGCGTGAAAGCTCTCCTCGGACCAAACAGGTCGTCCTGGTGCAAATCTGACTGAACCATCGTGATTATACTTTTTGGATCGTCCAAACTCTCAGACAAATTAAGGAAGTTGGGCACAGGTGTCATCACAAACAGAATCTGGAAAAAACAGGATGAAAACTAGAACGCAGTCAGAGAGCGTAAATAATGTGAATGTATTTGATCCACATTATTGGATTCTTTGACCTTGAAAACCTACCATTAGCATTTGGAATCACATACATATCATTATTAGCTCAATAGTTATCCAGCAACAATATTTTCATAATGGTGGTTTTCGGTGATTGAGTTTGTGGTTGTATTGTTGTTGTTTTTTTTTTCAGTGTTGTCTTATTACATATCAGTGAGTGCTTGTTTTTTTCTTTTGCCAGCGTCTTCCCTGTTGGAGTCTCTGCAGTGTCATAATGATTACCAGAACTATGTCCACTGCAAATGGAAGCAGAAACCATATGTAAACACAACACTGTGGCTTTGGTTCAAGAGAAGAAACAGCAGGTAGAGGAGAAGGACTCAACCATTTATGGAAAACAAAGTGTTATGTTGACACTGTAAAAGGTAAACATGTCATCTGTATTTCCTGACTCGTGGCTTTGTGTCGTGTCCTTGCAGAGTGTTGTGTGAGCCTTATCCAACAGGTCGGGATGAGCCGGACTCGGCCCAGTGTCGATACGCAACAAAGACGTTTTCACTTGGCACCAGTTGCTTGGCTTTTTTTGACAAAAACATCACCGTGTGCTCATCTGTCCTGAACAAACCTGTGAATCTGTCTCAGCTCTGTGAGTTTTCATGACACCTTTTAACCCTCAATGTCTCTAAAGTAATATTTGTCATAAACATTAGTTTAAACCCCCCAAAGGCCTACAGTAAATTGCTGCACATGGCACAATCAAAAAACTTTCCAATTTGCTACTATTTATTTGCACAATCATGAGCAAATTCTTTGTTTTAAATAATGCACATGATAAATTGGCATTTGAATTATTCAACTTCATGATGGTGGCTGCTGGAATATGTTTGAAAAGCAAATAAATATTGGAGAGTCTGGCACTGCAAAAACTCTTCTACCTAAGTCATTAAGGGTTTAATGAAATTTGCTTATTAATGTTGTTTTTAATAACACTGTGTTCATAGTAAAATCTACTGCAAATAGATCACTGAATGTTTAAGAAAGATTAAAAAAGCCTTATGTTAATTATACACTGTAAATACTGAACTTTTATGTAAAACAGGTTAAATCTGGTTTTAACAATTAGGGTTATTATATATAACATATTTCCATTTTTTTACTGAGAGAACAGAAAAGCTCGCACTAAAGTTAATTTGCTCATTATTCACGGGTACAGATTAGCTACGTAGCTTCCATCTCAGTGGTCACTAATCTTCATGGGGACCTCAAATAAAATAAAATAAATAGAAACAATTATAAAAGAATACACCCAAAATGACATAATAATGAAAATGCAATGTAAAAATAAACTTCTATAGACTTGTGAAGAGTTTGTTAACTAACGTAGGCATCGATAGTGATACAGGTACATGGTGGTCATTTTTACATTTAATACATCTTAGCCTGTGTCTTAAAATGATCATTAATTTTCAGTTGTTTTATGTAGACAGGTAATTTACACCAAACCTGAAAAGACCTGAGTGCCAGTGGTGGGCAGAAGTGTACGTACCTGCTACCCGCGGCAGATTCAGTCCTAAATGACATCCGAACACATCATGACGCGTTAAACGTCCCCGTTGTGACGTCAGCGCCTCGTGTCACACATGTTTTACTGAGAATGTGTCAGCCTGATGCTGCTCTTTAAATACAGGCATCTGTGTTGTAACCCGTTGCGCAAATCATCAAAATCTTTCCGCCAGCAGTGACAGGAAGTTTGTCTGAATAGCCTGACATCATTTTTATGTAGGTTCAGTTTACGTTGTGTGAGAGAAGTCGAGTTAAACAGCTGGGATTTACTGGGCTTTGAGTGGCCACGTTTCTGAAAGAGGACAAATATGGCTACATTCCTGGTAAATTTAGTAAACAGGGTGTCAACCGTTTCAGTGTCAGAGCTGTTTTAGCAGAAGAATTCTGTTCTCCACTCTGTCAGTTACACTTTAACTCATGAACACTCCATCCTACTGACTCCCAATGTCAACTCAAAAACAGTCTGAAAATCTCCTAAAACTTAATGTCTTGTATGTACAGTGTTGCACAGCAGGTACACAATAATAAACATGCTGACTAATAATGTGTTTCTTCTGTGCTTCCATAGGAGGAACACAATAAAGGACTCATTAAAGATAAATATGCATTTCTGTGTTTTTGTGTTCCCAGTGAGAGCACGTCCACCAGAAAACCTGACCACAACCGATGCAAATGACGGGGGACGACTCATCCTGTGGTCGAGTCCCTACCGTTCCTCCTCCTCCTCCTCCTCCTCCTCCTCCTCCTCCTCGCTGATCAAAAACCTCACGTACCAGCTGAGTTACAGGGCAGATGACCACGAACACTGGACTGTGAGCTCAACACGCAGCCTTTGACCTGCTGAGACATTACTATGATAACAACATTGTGGTTAAATATCTACTGCATCACAGTCCAAATACAGTTCAACACTGAAGTGCATGTCGTCCAAACTAAGACAAAACCACAATGCAGTTCTTCAGAATCACCGTCTGAGATCATGTTTCTAAAAATGACGCCTGGTGTGGACCATAAAAGACCGTTAGTGACTGTGAAGCATACCTCAACATGTGCATCTCTTTTCTTCCTCTGTACAGACGCACAATGTTACACAGACCTCAACGAAACTAGAAAAACAGGTGTTGCTTCCTGGTCGCAGGTACGAAGCCAGAGTCAGGGCTGGAGTCAGCGTGAGTCAGTGGAGCGAGTGGAGTCCAGCGGTGACGTGGAACACGGAGCCAGGTAAATCAGCTCCACGATGGTGACTCTCACTTTACATTCCTGCTAAAATCATTGGTATATTTTGTCCAATTACAAACCCAAATGCCAGTGAAGTTAGGACATTGTGTACCTTCACTGGTATTGTGGTAAGTAAATATATGGGCAAAATTTGTGAGTGTCTCTTTATGATGAACAGTGAGACAATATTGTGCCTGCCAGTTTATGTAAGGGCAGATAAACATAAACATGTCGGACCACCACAATAAAAGGCCAGATGTTGTGGTATGTGTCTTATTTGTAACTTTTTTCTCCAAATCACTGACATATGACATGTTTTTGTATATTTTTGTCACGCAGTAAAAAAGTAATTCAGTCTCATCTTGCATCTTTTTCAGTGAAATTCCTCAGTTTCAACATTTAATATTGAACTGCTGTCTTCCTGCTATATTAAACTGGGTGTGAGGTTTCAGTCAAACCATCAATATCTGTTTCTGTTTGCATGCTATACAGTGACTCAACTTTTTTGGGTTGTATGTAGGGTGCAAATGACCTGTGGCAAACCATTTGCCCTATACATGATCATACTGTATAATTGGCTTCCTTATGGCCCTGTTCCTCCTCATCTCCTTCTCTCACGCCCACCTCGTGCGTCGATGCTCAGCACGAGTCAGGCACTTTGCAGCTGCTGTCATAAGATCTATTTGTGTGTCTTTGTCGCCTTAGACACCGGGCAGATTCCCAGTTTGCATTGTGTGCTTGATGGAGAGAGGACAGTGGTGTGTAGCTGGGAGGTGAGCACCGAGCTGCTTCACTTCATTACCTACCAGCTGGCCTGTCGTCAAAACCGCACCGCACAGTAAGTTGGAGTGTGTGTGTTTGGTTGAGCGTACGAGTGATCTGTGGGTAAGAGTTAGAGTTGAAATAGGACAACACACTGAAAGCCACTGCCAAGAATTGGATGGACTGAGATAATGTTTCTATTTAAAGGACATAAGGTGCATGTGGACGCTGGCGGAGCAGTTTTATTCAGGCATCTGTGCATCCTCCTGGAAATCCTCAGCGTGACATTTCATCTTCTGTGTTCTGCTGAGCTGTTAATGTATCACTTTGTACTATTACTGGAAAAAAGGATCAAAATATGAAATTAAAAAGCAAGAAAATGAGAAGAGAATAACAAAATGAACAATTAATCAAACATAATAATCAATCAAATCAGCCAAAAGTGAACAAAGTAAGCAATAAAATTAATAAAAATAAACAAAATACCCATGAAAGTAAAAAAAAACAATTAACAAAAATTGAAGAAAATAAGAAACAGAATGAAAAAATGAACAAAATATTCAGCAAATAAAAAGAAATTGACAAAAAAATCAATGAAATGAATGAAAATAAGCTACATAATCCACAAAATTAACAGAACTGACCAAAAATATAGAAAATTAACAATTAACCAAATAATTAAAAAGTTAACCATAATGAACAAAGTAAACAACAAAATTACCAGAAATGACTGTAATAACCCAGAAACTGCACAGTAATAAACAAGAGACATTAAAAACAGTCAAGAAATTCAAAAATGAATTAAATAAAAACAAAATAATCAACATTATTGGCCAAATTAATGAAGAAAATGACCTAAATGAGGGAATCAAAAAATAAAACAAAATATGCAACAAAATGTCCAAAAATGAATAAAAGAAAGTAAGCAAAAGTGAACAAATCTTTAATAAACATGAGCAACAAAATTACCAAAAATGACCAAAAAAACAAGAAAATGTACAGCAATGAAAAAATGGCAGAGAAGCTGACAAAAAGCAATCAAGAAAGTGAATAAAAACAAAATTAACCAAATTAATGACTAAAGCAAGGTCACCAGAGAGACCGAAAATGAACAAAATAATTTTTAAAAAGGTCAAAATGATCACATGATCAAAAAAATCAAAACAATTAACAGATTTTTTTAACCAAATAAGCAGCAAAACAACCAAAACTGGACAAAAAATTTTAAAAATAAACAAAATGACAACACATTAACAAAACAATCAAGAACAAAAATGGCTAAAAAACTCAACAGAATGACCAAAACTCAATAAAACAATCAAATAAATGAATAAAACTCAAAAATTATCAAGAAAATAAAAAAACACAAACAAATAAATTAAGAAACAAATAAACATAATTGCATGGGTGGCAAAAAAAAAAAAATCAAGGAAATCAACCAACTCATTAAAAAGTCACTTAAGATGCAGATGAAATATGGAGGAAAAAAACACCCGCAAAATTATGCAACAGATAAATGTCATTATTTATGTAAAGAGTGACCTCTCCTTTATTCATTTCCTTCCTCCTCGTTTCCTCTCCTCATTTCCTCTCCTGCTCTGCCTCCAGCTTGGAGATGTGCTGTGTGAATCCGTCAGTCCGTTCTGGCCGCAGTCACACTGTGCTGAAGTACAGCTGCTCGCTGACGGTCGAAGACCCCACACATCTGCTGCTGGAGCTCCAGCCAGCCCGCAACGCCAGGACTTTTAAGGCCAGCAAGCACAGTGAGTACAAATGAGACTGGGGGTTCAGAGGAGCAGGGATGTGGGGGGGCGGGGGGGGGGCAGAGATACTGTGACAACAAACCAACAACACACAATGGAGTGATAAAACTGCAAGGAGCTGGGAAGACTGACAGTAGGACAGCTCTGATGTGATGGAGTGTTGCCACCTAGTGTCTGAATGGCGGTACTTCAGCTCAATAGGGTTCGATGAGATGAGATAAGGTTAACCTTTTCACACATGGTGTTCACTACAGTGGACAGGAACGAGGTGGCATTAAATTCTCAGGACATTAAAAATGAAGGCAAAAAATAAAGTAAAAAGAACAATAAGACAGCGAGGACTTTGACCTCAAATCAACAAAAAAAAAGAAACATAAGAAGCAAAAGGTACAGAATAGTGAGGCAAATCAATAAAAGTAAACAAAACCAGAAGAAAAACTGAACAAGATAATGACACATTGAAGAAAAAGTGAACAAAATCAGAAGAAACAAGAACAAACTGATCAAAAAATGAAGAAAAAGTGAACGAAATCAGAAGGAAATGAACAAAATAATCATACATTGAAGAAAAAGTGAATGAAATCAGAAGGGAAATGAACAAAATAATCACACATTGAAGAAAAAGTGAACGAAATCAGAAAAAAATGAACAAAATCAGCAGCAAATGAATAAGGCAGTCAAGAAAATGAACCAAATTTGATGCAAAAAAAGAACAAAAATAGAAAGAATGTGCAAAACAATATAGATGTTGCGAAGAAAGGAACAAAAAGGAAGGCAAGTTAACAAAATTATGAAGAAAAGAACCAAACTTGATGCAAAAAAGAATAAACCAAACAATCCAGAAAATACAACAAAAACCAAAACTTTCAAATTTCGTGGTCAAGTCATATACATTATCAAACAGTGACTAAGACATGATTGTGATTGTGTTTCAGTGAACTGGTCCGCCCTCGTGCACATAATTTAACAATTTCCAAACACTACCTTGCTTAGTATGCATGACATTATTTTAGAGATTGGAGGTACAGCAAGTTTTTTTTTTAATAATTCATGCATGAATAGGTTAAATAAAGCATTCAAATGGGGGAAATTCGCCAGATTTGAAATATTTTATGACGTATTTTTAATTCTCTTTTGTCGTGCAGTTCATCCATATCCCCCAGAGGATTTGAAAGTGAGTGAAGAAGACGGTAACTGGGTCGTGGACTGGACTCCTCCGAGCATGCGTTTAGAAATCACAGAGATTCTGTGTTACGAGGTCTGCTATTCCAGGACACACCATCAGGTGACAAACTGAGTCCAATTATTTTATTGTTTTCCCCACGTATGTTTTCACACTGAGCAAGAACCAAATTGAAAAATGAAAAAGTCAAAAATAAACTGTTCAATGCTCTAATAAGAAACAATATACATGTGGGAAATGCCCTGTTCTGACATGATTCTATTTGAAGGAAAATGAAAAACATATATTTTCAATTCAGTTCAGTTCATTTGTACAGTATTTCTATAGCGTTTCACAAATCAAGGCCAAGGAATTAAAGGACCATATGGAGAGTCTACACTTTGCTTGCTCGCTTTTGCTCATATTGTTGCCTATTTTATCCATTTTATTCTCTTATTTGATTATTTTTTAATATTTTTGATCATCATGTTGCTTATTTTGTTGATTTTTTTGCTAAATCTTATATCATATTGTTCATTTGTGCTCGTTAAGATTTATATTTTAGGATTTATTTTATTATTTTGTTCAGTTTTGTTAAAGTTCTGGATTATCTTGTTCATTTCATACTCATTTTGAAATTTCACTCCATTTTTGTTCATTTCTTGCTTACTTTGTTCATTTTGGTGATCATTTTAAGTCAAGTTTTAAAAGTACAGAGAGGGTCTGCATCCCGGACCCAGACTGGGAGTCAGTTCCACAGGACAGGAGCTTAGTAACTGAAGGTTTTACAGATTCTAGAAATCATAATCCTGATCTATTTCTCTTTTTCTGACCTGGATTCTGTTCACTTTCATGGTCCACAAAATGTTCCTATTTAAAAATTCTATCTAAATTCAAGTTGCAAGTAGAAACAACTGGCCCTTGGCACCTACATGTAGAAACAAAGTCTTCTCTTCCCTCTTCCGTCCTTATGGAAGATCCCATTTGAACATTTACATACTACATTCATGATGTTAGTAAACTTAAAAAACAAGTTTACAGGAAAGTCACAATTTGTGACGAGAACAGTAAAAATATCACTCACTTGGTCTGAAACCTCTCTGGACATTTCTGTCTCACATGATACACGGTAGTAATCAGCAAAACCAGAATGGCCGCGAGCCGGAAAAGTTTGACCTCGTTCTTCAATAATAAACCATTGAGACTCTTCAACGGTAGAGCATAGTAATTATTTTGATCGTTCCTGTCTGGAGATGATCCAGATCAGATAAAACATGTAGAGGGATTTCATTAAAATACAATCTGAGTAAATCTAAAACATGAGAAAGAATGGCAGATTCCTGTTGAAGAAGGAGTCATGTGACCAATACACTTGTTAAACCCTTCCATGTATGAATTATTTAAAAAAAAAAACTGGGGGTATGGCATGTTCTGCCTTAGGGTACTTTCCAAACAATCTGTAAAAAAAATCACTTATTTTGAGTCATCTTGGTCAGTTTAGTGAAATACAATCACAATTATACTTTAGCTAGTGGTCAACAATTTGAAAGTTGTAGATTTGTTTTGATTGTTCTATTTATTTTTGTACATTTTCTTCTTTTTGCATCTAGTTTGGTTCATTTTGTTTCTTGTTTTGTTCATTTTTCTTCCCATTTTCTTCACCCTTTCTTCTTTTTCTGGTTTGATTTTGTTCACTTTTATTGATTTACTTACTATTTTCTTATTTTGTTTGATTATTTTGTTCATTTTAACTCAACACACACATAAATATAACAATCTTAGTAATTACAATCGGCCTTTGTCATAGTTTGTGTGAGCTTGTGTGTTGTAAATTAGACATTTAACAAATCACTATAAAAACGTGCATTTCATTGTGTAATTGCATAAAAAATGTATTAAAAATGTTTTAAATGCCATATGTTCTTTGTTCAGGGATCTGCTGTTTGCCTGAACACTCCTAAGGAGTCCACATCTGTGCTCATCCAGGGCTCGTCTCTGCATCCGACCCAGCAGTACCAGGTCAGGGTTCGGTCTTTGCTCTGTGGAGACGATTCATACGAAGGAATTCCGTCAGACTGGTCAGATCCTGAACGCTGGATTTCACACGCGGGTAAAGTATATTTACAATGTGCAAGCAATCACAGGATGTGGCTTCTCACTCTTTCAGGGGGGTCTTAGGCACATGTAAGCATCATCGTCATCATTTCCTCTGTCGTTTGTCTTGTCACAGCCGGTTGGTCCTTGAGGACGTTGATCTATGTCTTCATCAGCTTGTCTGTGGCCGCGGTTTTCCTCGCTCTCTATTGCATCATTCCAGCTTGTAAGAGGTACTTTGTTTGCATTGCATTATTTTTCCACAAGTATAGCAAGTACAAACATGTTGAAATTAAAGGTTTATTTCACGTACCTGTTTTCAAAAAAGTCACTGTTTAAAATTATCACTAGAAACAGAATGTGATTATGTGCCAAAAAAGACCATTTTCAATTGAAAATAGCACAAAGACAACATGTCAAATGGCCAAAACTGCAGAATTTGTTTTTGAAAACATGCTTATTTTAATATGATGCCAGCAACATGTTTCAAAAAAGTTGGGTCAGGGTGATGTGTACCACTGTGTTGCATCACATCTTCTTCTAACAACAGTCAGCCTTGAGACACTTCACAGCCTTTCCAGTTTTTTCTTGCCACTGACCCAACTTTTTTGAAACATATAGCTGGCATCTAATTTAAAACGAGAATATGTTTGTTCCCAGTTTCCACATTTGATGTATTAATATTGTTCTATTTTCAATTACACATGGATCAGCACTGTTTTGCACATTATCTGACTATGTTTTGATTTGCATTTTCCACAGTGACCCAACTTTTTTGGAACCAGATTTATAATTACTTCTCACTTTTACTCAAACACAGACTTAAGCTAAAACTGATCAGAGACTAAATTACAACAGATCCAATTCATTTGCTTTATTTTTATACTTTTTATATCTTTTCAGCACTTAATAATTGACTTTTATTGCAAACGGAGTGAGTCACATGGTCTATTTCTGTCAAACAGGAAGGCCGTGCTGTGGGTGGAGTCGGTGCCTTCTCCTGAAAAAAGCAAAATCCTGTCTGAGATGAAGGTGAGACTTGAATCATCCTTCTGCCCTTTATGCTGAATTAATTCCGCACATTTAAAAAACAAGTGTACAATGCATCAATACAATGTGTATGCTTTGTTTTAATATTTGATGGGGATTCAGTCTGCCAACATTCGAAGTCTCGTGCAGAGTGAGAACACATCCATCTGCAAAGTGTTGGACGTGGACAGCATTTCAACATGGTACAACTCTCACACTGATCATTTCCAATTAATGTAACTGGCAATTACAAGCTGTTGGAAAATTGCTGCATGAGTGGATATTCTACAGCTGCTTCGTCTGTGAAGAAAATGTGTGAAATACAACAGCGACAATTCAGAATTAACCTTCATATTTTTACCAATCACAAGCTATACTCACTGGCCATTTTAGTTAGGTACAGTACACCGTGCTAGTACTGGGTTGGACCTCTTAGCTATCATTAGATGGTACACTGGTCATAAAGGGATGGGCATGGTCTGCAGCAATACTCAGGTTAAAGAATGCACAGTTAGGACTAAAGGTTCCTTAATGTTGCATATGTCAGTCATTACCATAAGATCCAAATGTTGCATTGTAAATCAAGACTCACTAGAGAAAGTGGCATTTTCCAGCCTTCTATTAACCACTTTTACTGAACAAATTGTAGCCTGAGTTTCCTGTTCGTAACAGTCAGCATTTGTGCTCATCTGCTGTTGTTGTCCATCTGCTTCAAGGTTTGACAAGCTCTACATCCATAGATGCTCTTGTTCATTTGAGTTGCTGCTTTTCCATCAGCTCAAACCAGTCTGGCCGTTCTCCTCCAACATCTGGCATCAACAGGGTCATCCCAGCCAGAGAACTGTTGCTTACTGGATATTTTCTCTTTACAAACTTTTCTATGTAAACTCTAGAGATGGTTAAGAGTCAAAAAATCCCAGTAGATCAACAGTTTGTAAATCTGGAACCAACAACCACGCCATGTTCTAAGTCATGTCAATCACCTTACTTGCTGATTCTCATTCTCGGTTTACACTACAGCAGGTCGTCTTGACTGTGTTTACATATTTAAATGTACTGAATTGCTGCCATGTGATTGACTGATTAGATATTTGCGTAAATGAGTTGTGTACCTAATAAAGGAGGAATTAGTCAGTTTAGATTATGATAAAAAAGAAACCATTTATGGATTTCATTTTCTTGCTGCAGTTCTTCAGATGTTTCACTCTGCCAGACAAAAGGCATCAAAACAATCCACCTGGAGGTGGATGAGGGGATCTGGAACTGCGACACCATTCCTTTCCTTTCTGAGAAGATTCGCACACCTGAAACGTCATCCACGAGCTTCAGTGGACCTTACATCTTCTGCCAGGTCAGCTGAACTTCACACAAACGCCACATTCATACAAACTCCAGTCTTACAGTAAAATACTATGGCAGATTAAATGTACTACAATAGTACGTTTAGACAGGGATTTTATGGTCTAATCAGACACAGAGGCCCCTTCATGTCCGTCCACACATTCGACTCTGTGTCTCCAAAGTCCATGGACCCAGACTATCCAAACTTGGCACAGGGGTAGTCAGGGTAGGGGGAAGGGTTACTATGGCAACCACCACCTAAACTGCATTTACAGTACACAATGACTCTAGTTCCAGAACTACAATACAGCATCTTGAGGCACCAATTTTTCATGTGTGATAGATTAGACTCCAGGACACTTCTTGCCATCAAAGGACCTTGACTTTGACTGTGAAGAGTTGTTGGGTCTGAAATTATTGCACTTTGTAGTGAGGCTCAAAATACTGTATCATATACTGTACTCCTGATTTATTGACTGTGCTGATTCCAAGTGTGATGTGACCTTTGAGAAAATAGGTCAAGATCATGGTCAATTTTAAAATCATATCTAAGGTAAAATATATACTGTACAGTACATGCATTGCGTACTACTGCTGGAAGTCACCAATGTTCATATATTAGACTCTAAGGCTCCTCCCACTTACCCAGTGAGCTCAATGTTGACATTGCTTTTAAAAATGATCAGGTTTAAAATTATTGACTTCCATACATTTCTATCTACATGATGAGGTTGATGTCATCTGCTCCTCAGTTATTGACTATGATTAATTTAAATATACCTCAAGGTCATATACTGTATGCAAAGGTCATATATGTTTCTTATATACAGTATGTACATTTGATAAGTCACATTAACTATCAACATCAGCTAAACGTTTCCTGCCGTCTGGGGTATTTGTCATTTCACAGCTTCTTGTTTTAAATGTGTTGCGTTTACCAATCGTTAATAAATGTAGGTGTTAGAGCAATTTATTATTCGTTTTGAGTCCAAATGCATATGCAGTTTTTGTTGTCAAGCTGAGAACATGTCATAGTGACAGGTGTTTTTTGTATTTTCCAGTCACAGGTGTCAGATCATGAGCCAGTAGACATCAGCTGTGAACTGAAGAACGCAGCAGACACCCCTCCATCCTCCGCATCTCCCATCCCTGTAAACCTGAACCTCTTTGGCACCGGGTACGTGTGCCTGCCGAACCCCAGCATCTCCAGGTCCACGCAGGATCTCACGTCTCACACCCACAGCACCACACGGAGGCATGGCAGCACCACGGAGCAGGACCAGCGGAGTCCAGATGCAATACCGCTGGAGCCCAAGACCCTCACTGAGTCCACCAGCAGCCTCCCACTCCCCACACCCGCGAACACCTCGGCATCATTCACCTTGTGGCCTCAAGGGGGCACCATGCAGGCCTCGGGGTACTGCCAGCTCCCAGCAGCCTTCACAAGTGCACAACAGGAACCTGCAACGTGAAAAAAAAAATTTCTGCATTACTGTACATCCAGTGTATTTTAAGACACTTTTCCTTCTGTGCAAGAGTAGCTGAAACATGAACTTCATTTACAATAGAAGTAAATATTTTCTGTTTAAAAAACAGGAACCATGCACACAAGAATGAAAAATGAAAGCTCCGATGACTCCAAACTCACACGTGATTCACAGTTTTGCAAATTTCTAACTATCAGCGCCATCATTTCCCACTCTTCTCAGCTGACCTTGCGTTGTGACCCATGGGAGGTATGTTTATTGCATAATGAGATGCTTATGAAACAAAAACCCTGTGGTTCACAGTCACGCTGCGTGCTATATATTAAAGGTTTGGTATTCACACACACCTGCTGTAAGTTTCCAATAACTGCTAGTGCACAGGTTTTTGCCAAAGCGTCAGAAAATGATTGGCTTAAAAGTTGAGCAATGCATTAATTTTAAATACGTATTTGGTGAAACTGAACAAAATAGTAGCTGAATATTTTCGTCCATTAACTGAAGTCAATGAGAAACATCACATGTCACATACATGTGTGTCCATGTACATCAAAAACATCTGAAAACATTTGACAAACTGAACAAAGAATACAAAATGAATGAAGGAGACCACAGGTGTGGAAAAACGGTTTCATTCTTCATCAAGACAACGCTCCATCTTACACTGCGCTCTCCGTAAAGCAATATCCAACAATAACTTACAATGCCTGATCCTCCTCCCTATTCACCTGATTTAGCACCATGTGACTTTTTCCTAAGATCAAATCTGTGTCAAAAGAACATGTTTAGAGTCTGTGTCAGAAATTAAAAGAGAAGAGCAACAAAGATTCTGAGACGACTGTGTGAAGACCTACTGCACTGCTTTGATCACTGAAGACCTGAATGCAGGAGAGGAGACTGAAAGAGAAAAATATTTATGTTCACTAAACTTGTATTTCAGCATTAGTCTCATTTTTAAGAGCATACCTCGTATTCCAATGGTCATCAAACTGAGATCTGCTTTTATTGAATTTATACCAGGTAAAGAGACTTTCTTTAGCTAATAAACATAATGAGGGAAAATGAGGGAAAAAATCAAGAAAAATGAATAAGAAGGATGAAGGCATGAACAGAACCATTTGAAACAATTAACAAAAATTAAAATGGGTAAATAAAATTTATAAAAATTAATAGTAATAATTCAGATAATGGACATAAATGAGAAATATTCTAAAAACAAACAAGAATCAAAATATGAACAAAGTCATTCACACTGTTTATTTTTAAACTGTAATTATTTTAAAATGTTTAAAATAATTAAAATATGAACAAAATAATCCAGATAATTAACAAAAATGTTAAAGATGTAAAAAAATAAATAAATGAATATAAAATTGTGAAATCAAATGAGCAAAGTAACTGACAAACATGAACAATATACAGTGGTGCCTCGGATACCGACGATAATCCGTTCCGGCGTCACGGCCTTTATCCAAATCAGTTGTTGTCCGATGCGACTTTTTCCATAAAAATACATGTAAA
>JAQQAE010004675.1:0-18496 GCA_029823295.1 Pseudamia nigra | reverse complement strand
CCCCACACACACACACCCCCACACACACACACATGCACAAACACGCTCAGTTTGTCATCAGCTGCCACAGCCTGCAGTGATTTGCAGGGCAGCTGTTGTAATAGAGTGAGTTGATGTGAAACAGTTTACACACACAATTACTATTAATACCAAAGACACATGCGCCTCCACCATTTACCCAGCTCACACTGTGCCATCTTTCGGTCATGAAGCGCGACTGATTGGACCGCCATGTGCGCGTGTATGTGCGTGCATGTATGTTTGGGAGCGAACAACAGAGCTAAGAGGCAGAAGGCAGTCTAGCGTGAGGGACACACCTGTTAGGGACACACACAAGTGTAGTCTTAGACATGAACAGCCACAAACAGAGAAAATCTCACAGGCAAGGCTACGGCACAATACAAATAATGAGTCATGCTGCAGTTTGAGGTTAATTAGCAGTGATGAGGATGAATAAAAGTCAGTCTTAGTTACATTTAATCTCTGTGTGAAATCTAAAATGGACTGCTGATTCATTTTAAGGGTTCATGAAAAAATCTAAACATTTGCCATGTTTATGGGAATCATTTTAAAGTCTATAACATACAGAGGTAGCTGTAATGTTGCAAAAGTCATCCTAGTTTACATTGTCTGATGCATTGTCAGTCATATTTTTTCAGTGCTTAGTGATGTGCAATAAAATTTACAACCTTTACAGCACCTGTGCTCCTCCTACACACTAACATATAGACTTTTATAAGGCAGCTGCTTCAGGCCACATGCACCAGTTACATCTTATAAAAACTGATGCTAAGAATCAGATCATAAAAGTCATACCACAATGACACATGCACATACTGTAGATGTGGTTCTTGAACTCATATACCAACCACATGTCAATGTCTGTGCCATCAACTCTGAGGGATACTATCTTTTCTTTTACAGTATTCTCATTTTCAGCTCTTTCTTTACAGCGTTATTTGTATAACCTGTTCCTCCCATAATGTAATTTCCTCTGACTTCCTTTCCCTTCATTTCTCTCTGATTTTCTCCTGTTTCTTGTACATCTGTCTCTCGCTTCTTTTCTTTCTATTCCCTTGCTCCCTGGATGCCAAAGAAGACCAGATGCCAGTTCAAGGGACTCTCAAATCCCCTCATTGCTCCAGACACACATACACACAGACAACTACACATGCACTGTAACATATTGGTTCATAATTAATGAAATTAGCGACTTTATCTGCTATGAAGAGCCCTATGCCTGTCTCTGGCTGACTGAAGAGAGACAGATATGCTGGGGAGATGATGGAGGAGGAGGGGGGTGGAACCAAGAGAAAGGGCTGGAAGGAGGCAGAGATTGATGGGACAGACACAACTGATTAAGAGGAGAAGCAGTAATGAGTAGAGAGACTTGAGAGGAACTGCGCATGATGGCACAAATGATTTACAAACTGATTGAAGGGCTGTGGTATAAGAAGTTTAATATTAAAACACCATGTACCACAGTTAACATGCATTTCAATTAGCTGCTCTGATAGTTTGTCAACTTCACGGTTGAGTCACTGGTCAGTTAATTAACTATTGAAAAGCACCAATCAATGGCTCAAGCTGCAAAAGCACTTGCACATGGTCTCAGCGGTTATTAGGGAGGGCAGAGTTGCCAGATATTTGATTAACCCCCATTAGTGTGAACAATCTTTGCACCCAGAGGAGCCTTTGTGATGACAGTGGCCGCCTGATGAGGTCCCAGTGCTGAGTGAAACGCTCCTCAACTTTACATATGAAAATCAAACGGACCTTTCAAAAATGAAGGTTAGCAGATATTTGCTGTTTCAGCTCCATAATGATCAGTACATAGTATTAATCTCTATCGTTAAATCACTGAGGAATATTTACACCAGTCCTCTTTAGTCTCTTTAGTCAGCCCCCATGGTTCCTGTCCCACCCAGCATTAACAAACACATACAGGAACACACACATATACACACATATCAGCTGCGGTTTAGACAAGGTGAGTAAATTGTTTTTTATTCTTGAGGTATTTATCAACTGCGGTGCCGCCCGTTGGACCAGTGGCTTCCGTAATGGATCTGATTAATGGCAGCTTATTAACAAAAGCTCTGTTGTTCAGACCCCGAGGGCTCTGTGTAATTCTAGAGCTCAGTGCTGATATAATGGCCTATTTTAGGAGCTCCGTGATTAAGCACCATTAAGCAGCAAGCAAAGCCAGGCTTTGGACAACTTCAATGGCAGCAAACGTAAACGCAACCATGTCCCCAGAGCCTCTCCATCCCTCTCTGTCTGTATCACTCCGTCTCTTTCTCTGTCTGTCTGTTATTGAAATAGAGAGCTGTGTTTATATTGAGTTTGGGGGAGAATTCTCAGGGGGGCAAAATTTATCAGAATTTTGTTCAAACAGTAGAGACGTATCACGTCACCAGCCACTGGTGAAATGGGATATCCATGATGTAGAGAGAGTATCAGAAAGCTCACTACTCCCTCACAGAGAATTTATGAGACTGAATTAATACGTCCATGCATCTGTGAGTTTGTGCATTTTATACTGTAATATATGCTGTGCATGTGAGGGGAGGGACAAAACTCTGCATGCATCCTCATACAAAGATCACAGTAACTTTCCATCTGCATGTTAGTCTAGTTGGCATAAATTCAAATGCAAAAACAGCGTTAACTGTGAGAAACTGTTCAGGGCTTGTGTATTGCAAGATTTAATGCTTAATTTTGTTCATTTTTGTCAATATAGTTGGTTATTTTGACCAAATTTTTGCTGATTTTTGACTTTCCTCAGATATGTTAGTTGTCTTGTTCATTTTTGTTTATTTAATTGATAATTTTGTATTTTACTTTTTCCATTTTTGCTCCTACTCGTACAGCTGTGCATCATTCATGCAAACATTAATTTGTTGAATTTTGTCAGTCTTCTTGCTCATTTTTGTTTATTTAGTTGATCATTGTGATCATTTTGCTCATTTTGTTGCTTATCTTGATCAATTTTGTTATTCTGTTCATTTTGTTAATTTACTTGATCCTTGTGTTCATTTTTGCTCAATTTGTTGTCTATTTGGTTGAATTCAGGTTCAATTTAGCATGTTATTTGGATCATTTTTGTTAATTTACTTGATAATTTTGTTGAATTTGTTATCAAGATGTAAAGTACAGTTTTTTGATTATAAATGTATCTGAGTAACTGAAAAATATCTACCCTGAAAAGTATATTTTTCTCACAAAAACTACTCAAGTGCATGTAATAAAGTAAATGTACATGAGTACTACCCACCTATGTATATCACAGAAGACAAAGACAAACCATAAAAGGATCAAACAGTAAAAACAACAAAAAGAGATAATGGCCTGTGAGAAGCAACAGCATTGTTCTGTAAAGAGTGGTTTTGCAATTCTGATGCTCACTGCAAAACAATGACTTTACACACATATATCTAGAAAAGCTGTCATGAAATGATGAAGGGCTTCCTTCATTTCCCAAAGAAAGATGCCACAGTAGCTGTAGAATGATAATTCAGAGCACAAGCGGAAACAGCAGCCACATGCCGAGTCTTTGTATGCGACATGGGCTGATATTCCAGGAATGTCATTTATGAGCACCATAGCTTCCCAAACAAGCAGCAAGTAAGTATCATGTAATAATGGAACCACGCAGATAGGCTTAACCATTTTCCTTCACTTTTTCATTTAATGTACTTTACAAAACATGAACATTTTGCTTATTTAAAAATATGAGCATGAACCAATATGGGAACGGCAGAAGTAAATCATACTCTAGATCTGTGTGTCATTAATATCTATAAGAAACTGATGCTCATTTTTCTGCTTGCGATAATACTGCATCATTACTGCGTCAGCCCCTTAAATGTGGTTTTGATAAGCAGAGGTGAGTATTACTTGAGCACATTTGCTCCTTTACATGTACTTGAGTAGTTTTTCCCATGTGATCCTGAGAGTAGTTGTCCTCTTTGGTTACATTCATAATGAAAAACATGCAATTCTGCTCAGTTACATTTTACTCCACCTCAGTAAGGAGGAGTAAAAAAAAGTTGAAATTTAGAAAAAAAAAGAACAAGATAATCAAATAAATTTAAAAAACCGAACTAACTCATTTAAATAAACCAAGTGAAGAATGAACAAAGTAAGCAATACAATAATCAAAACAGAAGGAATAATCAAAAAAACTAACAAAAAGCACAAATTAACACATTAACAACCTTAGCAGCATTAATGCTCTTGCTTAAATTATACATACTAACTCATACTTAGTTAAAACCTAATTAATTAATTCATTAATTTTGTTATTCTTTGGTTTTGTACCTGAAACAAAGCAACAAAATGAGCCAAAATGCACAAAAATTATTTCAAAAAAGCAACAACAAAATGAACAAAATAAGCAATAAAATAAGCCAAAAGAAAAAACAGTCCATAAATTGACAAAAATGAACAAAATAATCAAGAAATTGAACCTAGATTCAAAATTAGTAACAATATGAGCAAAAATGGTCACAATAATTAACAAAGGTTAACAAAAAGGAACAAGAAACAAAATAAGCTACAAGAATAGTAAAAATTAACAAATCAAGCAACAATAAGACAAAATGAATAAAATAATCATGAGCAATAACGATAAAATATTGCTTTAACGGCAATAGTAGTAGGCTGTAATAAATTCCATGTTATAAATTTACTTACTGAAGTACTTTTCTTTTTGAGGACTCATACTTCTCCTTGAATCATTAGAACTAGAAAGTAACAATATTTTTGCTTGAGTACTGTCTCTACATACCTCTGTTGATACAGGAAATGTTGCATCACTCATGGCATCACACACATTCACTGCTCTCACAGTTCGTCTTCCTCAACAGGAAAGCTCTTCACCCTTCCTGCTGTTTGCACTGTCCAGCCCCTCCTCACTCCCCTCTTCTATCCCGCCCTTCATCTCTCCCCAGGCCCTGGCATTCTCCTCTGGGGAGGGCGGTAATAATTATTATGTAAATAAATACGCCTGCTGTAATCACATTCGTGCCACTGATCCAATTAGAGAGCTGATAGCAGGCGGCTGATTGCGTGGACTGGCGGCTGATGGTCAGGGCCTGTGTGTCTGTCTGACCGCTCGGCCAAGGTAGCTGGGGGAACACGCATTAGCGGCTTGCAGTCTGGCATAATGAAAGTCGTTTGGTGCCGTGCTATATACAGTCATGTACTCTAAATAATGCTCTTTGACCAAGACCCTGCTCGTCTGGCAGCCTCGCAGTCTGCACACTGGGTTGTCTGTCACTGGAATATGCAGTGTGTGTTGGTTTGTGTTTCTGCTATCATGATCGCTGGCTCTGGATCACTTTCACCATGCATCAGCTTATCACCAATTACTGCCTTGTTGTGATTCTCATCAGCTTAATGATGCTCCACTGAGACCATCATTGTCAAGCCTCACCCTTCACCCTGCATCCATCCTCCGCTAACTGTCAGCCTCTGTTTCCAAGATTCTTAGAGTGCAAGACATTGTTTAATGACTTGAGATAGTATTAATGAATGAATTTTTAAATCTTCATGCATTATTTATTTAGGAAAAAAAGTATGGATTTAAAAAAAATATACATTTTGCTCAAACACAATTTAAAACATGTTCAACAGCAAATTTTAACATATTATTACATTACATTTTTAGCAAGATACATGGCAGAAAGGGTTTAAATCTGCACAAGTCAAAGGTTTGGACACACCTTCTCCTTCAGTGTGTTTTTAGTTTATTTATTAATATTGAAGACACCAAACTGTGAAATGACTCCTGTGGAATTATGTAGTAAACCAAAAAGGTTAAACAACCCGGAACATATTTTATAGTAGCCACATTTAGCTTCAGTGACAGCTGGCATTATCGCTTCAGACTCATGAGATAGTCAATAGCCCCGGTAGTGCTACTGCGATGACTGTACAAATCCATCTGTAGAGTCCATCATTACTTTATGAAATGAAGGTCAGTCAACTCAAAAAATCTCAAAAACATTTGTACAGTTGCCAAAAGCATCCAATGTCTGAGTGCTGTATATGAGAGATTTCTGAGTGAGGTAATAATTATATGCTTATTCTCTGCAGCAGATGTAGCTCTTGGTCTTTCTTGGTCCCCATGAGAGCCAGCTTCATCATGGTGTTTGATGGTTTCGGAGACTGCGCATGGAGACACATTCAAAGTTCTTGAAAGTCCTTCGGGCTGATTGACGTGTAATGCAATGATGGGTTGTCATTTCTCTTTACTGAAGTGAGTGTGGATTTGTACAGTAGTTGTAGTAGCACTAATAGGGCTACTCTGTACCCACCTGTCCTCTGCACAAGACAACTATTGATCTAAAGCACATTGAGACAAGAAATAGCACAAATTACGGTAACTAACTTATGATTTGAAAACCATTCGGTGTGACTACCTTATGAAACTGCTGAGAATGCCATCAGTGTGCAAAGCTGTCATCACGGCTAAATGTGGGTATTAATATGTTCTCTCACAGGTTGGATGTCTGCAGCATTAATGTACTGTATAGAATGTATAAAAATACAGAAAAACGCAACACTAAAAGGTTTGTCCAAACTTCAAACGGTAGTTTAAATCTCTATACATAATTTCTTCCAGCTGGCCATCACATTTCCATTCTAAACAATGTACTATCTCAGGAATGCATTAAGGAAATTTTAAAATGTGACCCAGTCTCAGTGTTAAACTGATCAAAGGTCAAAGTCATTGCCACTGCACTATAATGAAAATTACAATACAGATATTCTGGTAAATTTTGAGTTTTATTTTTTATCCATTATATTGGATAATAATTATTCATAATGTAAATTACCTTAGGTTAGTCCACTAAATTGAAGCAGGGCCCTGATGTTAAGTAATTTTTTAAAATTGTTTTTGCCCTTGCTCTCTTTCTTTTATTGCATTTATTGTGATGTGATGTCATCTCCTTTTAGTTCTTTTTTATCTTCTTTTCCTCTCACTATTCTACTTTTACTTTTCTTTAACTATCCCTCCATCCTCCTACTTTCCCCTCCTTCCCATTGTTGTATTTTAATCAGTACTTATTTTTATTTCATTATTGTTGCACTTGCAATGTTGTTTGGCTGACTGGTTGTTCTTTTGTGCACCATGTTGCTGTACTGAGCCTTGTTTTTACTTTGTTGTCGGAGCACTTTGTAAACTGCTGTTTTTAAAAGTGCTATATAAATAAAGTTATTATTATTATTAAACTAGCACTGAGGCATGACAATTACTGCAGTAGTAAAAATCACATTAGCACTTCCAGCACCTTCCATCTTTTTGGATTAAAAATTTCAAAGTAAGAAATAATAATAATAATGTTACTCAGATGGAGGCTTTAGGAGCTCATCCCTACACTTTTGAAGAATATTGTAACTGTGTAGCTTTTGTATGAACTAGAGGGTTAAAGGTAATTATTCTTCTTGTCTTGAATAAAACCCAGACCATTCAGTTTACATGATAGTGTAAGGTTTATCCCACTCCAGTGCAGAGTATACAAGATTCAAGTCTATAGCTGACAGGCTTTCATATTTCTAATTTTGGATGCGCTTCAAGAGCATTTGCAAATCATTGCTTGAGTGTTTTTCTTTTTGGGGTGAAGGCCGGAACATTTGACTGGTTACACCATTTTCAGCACAGGGGAAATGTTAAATTTGGGAAGAAAAAATGGCCAAGTGGTCTGAATATGATAACTCTTTACATTAACGGATACCACAATCCGGGAGCGTCTATGTAAAATATGTCAGTTTTGTGGCAGTATCATTGCTCTGCCAGCCGTAGCCCATACTTTCCAAGGGTGTGGGCACGGGCGAGCGGTTAAAGGAGGGGGGCATTAGTTCTAACCTCACCATTTGCCCAGGGGCCATACTCCCACCACCATGTGTCGGCTGAGTAGACTACTGTTAATGTTGGGAAGTAATGTATGGGTCCCAGTGCTAACTCCCTGCCTTTTACATCTCAATCAGGTCACTCTAGTTTATTTATATATTGTCAGGGGGCAGGGGGGAGGGCTCACGGGGGCTAAGAGATGAATGTGGCACTTTTTTTCTCTCCCTCTCTCTCTATTTACTTAGCAAAAAGCTTTTATAATGAATTTGAAAGGCGGCACAGATCCAAGTGTTTGAAATTCCCAGAGCACTGCTAAGTGAAGGAGGGGCAGAGGGGGCGCGGTGGCGGAAAGAGAGAGGCCTAAAAAATAAATGCATTATGTAAAATAAATTTTAAAAATCAAAAATAATACATCTTCATCTTTTCCTTTGCGTTTTTTTTCCTTGGTTCTTCATTAGGATTTTTCCCCTCTGTCTCTCTCCGCCCTCCCCCTCCTCCTGCTGCCCTCTGCATTCTGCTCTTACCCAGTTGGTCGCACGCTATTAAACAAACAGTCCTAATATTTTGAGCTGGCTGGCAGTTTGAATTTCATCTCGCCGACGCATCTTGTTTCTCTCAAGCCCTGACTGTTTTGACATGCGCCCCGATTAAATTATAAACAAGCAGGCCTCCTGATGGTGATGCTGGAGCCACTAATTTCCCTAATTGTTTGCAGTTGTCTGGGAGGCAAGGCTAAGAGGCCTGGGCCTGATCCCACTGACTGGCACAGCAGAGAGGGAGGGAGGAGGAAGAAAGGGGAGGGAACAAATACAGGAGGGAGGAAACCGAAAGGGGTGAAAGCGAAGGAAACACAGAGGTAAGAAATAAGAGATGAGGTGTAATTAAGACTTCCCATTAGTGACCAAATGGCTGACCTGCAGTGGTCTGCTGTGGTAACACGACAAGGATATTTGTGCAGATATATAGGTGTACATTTCAGGGAGGGAGGGGGCTTCATCCTGCTAGTATAAGTAACGTGCCTTTGTCATTCTCAATAAAACAACTTAAATTCATGATCAGCGCATAAAATGAAATGTTATGGCAATTCATGATGTAGAACTGTTTTGTAAGTCTGAAACTCTAAAACCTCTGTGTTACTCATATAGTCACATTTTGGTCAATTTTGATTATTTTTGTCATTTTGTTGTTAATTTTCACTAACTTTGGGGATCATGTTGTTCCTATTATATTCAGCTTTGTCTTTTTTGTTGCCTTTTGATCTTAATTTGGGTTTATTTTTACTTCATTCTGTTCATTTATTGCTAATTTTGTTTCTTATTCTGTTAATTTTTTTCTTGCTTATTTGTTCGTTCTTGTTCATTTTCCTGAAATTTTGCTTTTTTGGTAAATTTATCTTGTTCATTTAAATTTCTGTTACATTTTCTGCAAATTCCCTTAATTTTTGAAATTTTGTTGCTTAAACAGTTCATTTTGTTTCTTAGGTTGTTCATTTACTCTATTATTCGGTTCTTTTTCCTGAAAAATGGGTTGATTTGTTCATTTTGTTCATTTTCTTATTATTTTGTTTATTTTTCTTCATAGTCTTGATCATTTTTGCTCATTTTGTGGCCTATGTCAGGGACTTTCTTCCTTATTTCATTTATTTTCTTTTTGTGATTTCTGCTCATTTTTTTGCCACTTCTGTTTCATTTTCTTAATTATTTTGATAATTTTATGCAATTTGCCGCTTTATTCTTTTCATGTCTGTAATCATTTTGATCCTTTCATTGTTCATTAAATTCTTAATTTTTCGATCATTTAGTTCTTTTTTTCATATTCACATAGTGATGCATACATGTTTCACCCAAGAGCAAAATACAGAATTTCCAGGAGGATCCAGACATTTCTGGCTAAAATGTACAAAATTTACTCCCTGTCTCTGTACATTTTTCCTGCACAGTTGTAGAGCTTTTTTCAATAGCTCTAAGAGGCACCAATAATACCATTACTGCAGCAAAACAAGTAAAGTTTTCAGATTTCATGCAATAACCCAGTACTTTCCAACCCAGTGTCCCATGTTTGAGTGTTTTGTGACAAAGTTTACATGGCACCTCATAAAAAAACTTGTGGCTGGTTTCAGAAACCAGCCACAGTATCAGTCATACTCCTACCACTTCTCGCTGGATTTCCATTTACCCATGGCTAAGCCTGCATCACTTACTTGCAGCTTCATGCTCTTGTTTTCCTTTTGCATTGGGTTGTTGTGCTGTTTTCTTTCCATAGCAAAACCTCAAATCAAAAGCTGGATGAACATGGCCTCCTCAGCGAAAATGTCAGCCACAATCACATAGGGCATACCCAAGTGGAATATGTTCTATCGATTTAATGATAAATATGAACTGCATGTTGCAGAAGTTATTGCTGGGTAATAAGTGTCATCATTTATAATTTCAGTATTCAGTTAATTTGTTTCTTTTTGTGGGTCCTCTTTTTCCATTTCCTCTATCCTTTTTTTTTTTTTTACCTTTGGCTCATATTCAATGTTACATGTAGCTGAGTTCCAGCAGTCACCCATCACAACACGTCACTTCAGCCCATGATATCATCTGGCCTTTCAGTTGCAGACATTTCCAGGACTCCGGTGGGGCAGCCCTCTCAGACAGGCCTGCAATGTGACATAATGACTCACTCACATACATGGCTGCTTGAAAGTAGAAAAAAAGAGTATTTTTTCAAATATGCAGCCCTTGGAAACTTTTCATTTCTGTTTGTGAAACTGCTCTGGTATTCTTTCTGAAGTTGTATCTCATCCAAGCCATCACAGGGATATGACAAAGGTTTTTTTTGCACTCGGAAACACAAAAACAAAGTGAGAGAAAATCTGTGAATTGTATGTCTATGTGTCCTGTTCCCGATGGGAGTGGATGAAAGACTGAGGAGCTGTGAATGTTATCCACCCTGGCATCAACAGACAGGCATGGTTACCTAGCAGACAGGGCTGCAGTCATATCACTGTTGTCATCACCCAGTCACTGGTATCGTCTGTGTGTATGTGTGTGTACATGTCCAATGAAGGCTAATTTAGCGTGACAGCAGAGATGACTTGTATTGTTGTTCAGCAGGTGAGCTAATATACCCTTTTTACACAGAGGTCAGACCTGAGTTAAAACACGTACACATAACTACTCCTACTTCAACTGCTAATACTTAGTAAGGAGGAAAATCCCATGTTATGAACTACATTTATTGCAGAGTAAGTTAGTCCAATCTGCAGATGTCTTGTGCTCCACTCATGGTTTACATGTAGATCTTTGAAGCAACTGAACTAAAGGACTACATTTCCTCAAAGGTGGAGTTCTTACCACCAAAAAGCAAAAAGTTCTAATGGGCCTCAGGGTGTGCTCACACCAAGGTCAGTTGTCCTGTGCTGCGCCAAAGGCCAATATTTCCCCCTCACAATTCCACTGGTCTGTATTCACACTGTTCCAAGGCCAAGCAGATGCATCTGTGCATACAAGATCCTGCTGTGCTATGACCAGTGTAACTGTACTGACTGTGTGGCTTTTTAACCCCCACCCAAGCAAAGGTGAAGGCCATTTTGTACGTATGTACTGTACATGTGTCCGTCCCAGCAGTCAGCTCTGGATCTCCAAAGTCCCTGGATCCAAACTAATCAAATTTGTCACGTGGGTCGTCAGGATAAGGGGGTAGGGTTACTATGGTGACCACCACCTAATTTACATATTAATTAGATCACAGCATTAATAATGAATAAAAACCTATTTTGATCTACCGTACCAAAACTACTATAACGAGAGGAACCAACTTTTAATATGTGGCATTTTAGACTCTGGACACCCCTCAGTCATCAAATGAGCTTAACTTGAAAATTGGTGGGTTCTGAAATTATTGCACTTTGACCTACATATATTTCTAGCTATGTAGGTTGAATGACTATTCCCCTGGTTTACTGAATATGCTGATTGAAATGTTGTGTTGTGACCTTCAAAGAAAAAGGTCATGGTCTGAACATTCAATTCAATTCAACTTTATTTGTATGGCACCAATCATAATCAATGATTATCTCTAGGTTCTTCACAATTCAAGGCAGAGACCTCAAGACTATACAGAGAGTAAACTCAACAGAACCACCAAGAGCAAGCCAAGGGTGACAGGAGGAAGGAAAAACTTCCTTTAACAGAAGAGAAAAGCCTCCAGCAGAACCAGCAGCTCCGGGTAGGCGGCCATCTGCCTCGACCAGTTGGAGTTAGAGGACAGAGGAGAGACAAAAGAAAAGAGTACAACTAGAACAACAAACATCCACAGACACTTGACCAGTCTACAATCAGTAACCACACAGCAAGAACATAAAGAGACCTAGGTCAGAGTGGGGAAACACAGAACTACAGGGAAGATGCAAGTTAGTATCACAGTATAACATTCAGTTCTATAAAGTCCCTAGACCCAAACTAACCAGACTTGGTGCCAGCATTGTCAACTCCTCAGTAAGGAAAGTCACTATTGTCAAAGAAAGCTTCACATTTACGTCCAGCTAGTGGAGGCTTGTGGACTGAGAGGGGTGAACATCTCCTGCTCTGACTGCACTTGGGAGGGACTGCTGCATGAGGACTGCTGGAGTATTCATTAAGCTACATGTTTTAGAGACTGTACAAGGTTTGGTATGTTTGTTATTTGTATAGCCTGTCATATAAGATGTGACAGTTGATTAGTATTGTATATGAAGTGAAAATTGGTCATACTTACACTGTAGAAATTTGGCTGTAGGTGATTTGAGAAGGGCTGCAATTAGAGCTCTTGGCAAAACCTCCAAAATGCATCCCCTAGTTTACCCTGAAGAATGTAAGACACTGTGAATAAATGCAAACATTTTATTTTTGCTTAATATCTTTTGATATATAAATATAAAATGAAAAATGTGGTATGGAAAAAAAGTAGGACTAAAAATTAAACAGGTATGGTAAAGGTGTCCTGTGAGAGTGTACTGTATGTGTTAGTGTGTGTGTGTGTTGGTGGTGGTGTAGGAGCAGGGGTTACTTCTACAAAACGATCCCATCTGTTAAAAAATAACATATTTCTTACTGGTGTAAACCAATTTATGTTCTCGTAACATGAGTAATAGTCGTACACACACACACACACACACACACAAACTCATAGATAACAGATAAGTGCACACACCCACACCCATTACTTATTTTTTACTGTAGTAAATATTTGAATGATTCTTGTTTATCTTTGTTCAGAATGAATAGCTGGAAACCACAGGTGGAAAAACACTGATGTTTTGTCAATCTACAGAAATGATCATTTGGATGTATTAAGATAAACAGACAGAAGGAATAAGTGACAGGTGTCCATTCAACCACAACATGCTGTTCAATAGACCACTGAAGCTGTTAATGGCTAATGAGAGTTCAGCTCCAGCATCTGCAAATGTGAAGAAGTTACTGACTGACAGCATGCTGCTGCCAGGGAGGTTTCATAGAACCCTCATTAAAAGTGATTTTCTACATAAATCTAATTAATACAATAAGTATGAGACAGGGACATGATCTTATCGTTTATGGCATGAAGCAATTTGTCACTATGATCTCTTCATATTAGCAAAAGGCACAGATATAAAGAAGACCAAAAGGTATGTCTTTTGTAAACTTTGGACTGGTAGTGTAAATGCACATAAATGATATGAATCCATAAACCATTATTTATAAAAAAAAATAGTGACCTGGTCTGAGGCAAAATGGCAAACTGTTCTGTGGTCAAATGAATACCTCAGACCATATTAAATGAGCTTTCCTCCAGAGAAGACGACAGTGTTTCATCACATATGATTTCCTCTTTACATGATGCATATTTAACTTGCATTTGTGGATTGTATTTTTCTGAAATTGTTCCAGAATTTTTAGGTGTGGTCTGTTGCAGATTGATGAACCTCTGTCAGGCTCTGCCACTCTAAAATGCTCAGTCATGTTATTGACCTGTTGCCAGTTATCCTAATTAGACGTCAAATGCTCCTCCAGTTGTTTTTGATTTGTGCCACTTACTTTTCCAGCCAGTTGTTGCCCCTGTTCCAACTTATTTTGTGATGTGTTGCTGGCATCAAATTCAAAATGAGCGAATACTTTCCATGAAATGGTAAAATGTCTCAGTTTCAACATCTGATATGTTGTTAATGTTCTATTGGGAATAAAACATGGGTTGATAAGATGAGATTTTTATTCACATTTTATTTACATCCCAACTTTTTTGGGAATTGGGGTTGGACTTTCACTGTCAGTACTTCTATTTAAATAAGCAATATTTCTTCCACACTCATTTGTCTTGATGATGACATGGGTTTTGTTACCATGACGTATCAAACTGTCTGTCCCAATATACTGCCTGTTTCATTAAAGGGTTTACAAAAATGACATTACACATTTTTCTCAAACCTCAGTACAATCACCACAACATTGTTCCTGGTATTCTACAGCATGCACAAATTGCATTTACTTCTTTTTTGATATTAGTACCACATGTTCACAGAGATATTGTAAGGACTGAGGTTTCCTCCAACAGCAGGGATGGAAATAACACATTACAATCATCCATGCTGCTGAAACAAAGTAGCATTGTGTACATTCTTAAACTTTTTGGCATTTTATTTTGCTGTTATTAAATCTTCTTCTGTTGCAGAGTAAAAGGAAAATAAATTCATAAACAGCATCCATAAACTATATGTTAGGAAAGAGATTTGCTGCAGAAAGTCAGTTGTTCAGGCTATCATGATGAAATGCCACAGAAAAATAAAGTAAAATGGAAACACACAAATGTAAATTAATCTGAATTTGAGCATGAAGAAAATCCTTGGCCACATTATCGATCAATTTCAGTTTGACTTCCAGTTCAATATTAGGCAATAGTTTAATTATTAATGTAGGATTTGTTTGCCAAAAAATTGGATTCTTGTCAAACGACTGGATCCAACTTTTTCACATTTATCCCATCATTTATGTTAGGAGTGTCCAATTATTGCCACAAAGGGCCCAGACACTGCACTTTTTCTTTCCAACGAGTCTCTTCAGCAAGTGATTTCACTGAATTCCTTCCCACTGATTGCACTTCAGCGAAAACACCTGCTTTAGTGAGTGGCTGGAAAGAAAACCTGCAGTGTCTCGGCCCTTTGCAGCAATGATTGGACACCCCTGATTTATGCATTACTAGACATCCACACTTCCCCCTTGTCTCAACTCAGTCACCAAGGGAGAGTAGTGATGGCCAATTAAGCAGTTAAATGAATGGGGTGAATAGGTGGTGATGGCAACAACAAAAAAGACTCAGGGGGAAGACTCAGGACACGCTGGAGGGACGCTGTCTCTTGGCCGCCCTGGGAACACATCGGAGTCCCCCCAGAAGAGCTGGACGAAGTAGCTGGGGAGAGGGAAGTCTGGACTTCCCTGCTCAAGCTGCTGCCCCTGTGACCCAACCCCTTTGGGAAGCAGTAGAGGATGGATGGCATACAGTAAGCTTTATGGGGGTGTCCTGGAGTAAAATACAAGCCTTCTGTCTGCTATGTAGGTTTGACGATGGATCTGTGTAACTTATTACAGCCTGTGAGGTGTCAGACAGAAGAGCACTCCAATAACAGTACTGCAATAACTGAGAAGAGTGCAACTGAGTCTTTATATTTTTTGGACTACGTAGAATGTTTAACTGGAGGTACAAACTCACAGAAACATCCCAAACACAGTAAAACAGGAGGGAAATACACTGCTTGTCCAAAAACAGCCATTATCTGGTTTCAAAAACAACAAAAATGTAAGAACCCACCAGTGGATGATTACTTCCAGGAATACTTGTTATTAATTATTACAGAAGTTATTTACCCCAAACTCATGTAGCTTCTCATCTCTTCTTTTTTCCATTAATGGAACAGGTGCATCCCAGGTTGACAATGCAGGATTCATGTTCCTCAAATTATCAACAAGTGGTTCAGGCACCATGAGACACTGTTTTGATGTTGATGTTGATTGACCTTCACAAAGTCCAGACCTTAACCCTACCAAGAATCTTTTGCGGCTCCAGTCAAATTATATTTGGTGGGAGAAGTGGTAAAATGGCTCTTTTGCTCGCAAAGGTTGCCAACCCCTGTGCTAGAGAAGATGTGATGTAGTGCTCTCACTCAATTCAAGATCTTACCAAAACATTGATGTCGCCATGGAAATAAATGTGGCATTGCATATGATGCCATCCATAGTGTTGCTGTAACAAAGCTAAAGGTGGTTGATAGAGAAATAATTATATTATATAGTCTGTGAAACGCTTAATAGAATATAATTTTGTGAGCCCAGTTAACTGTATGAACTTTTGAAATTTTCATACATGGCTTGACTGCAGAATATTTTAGGAGTAAGTACCTTGCCTAAGAGGCAAGCCTGACTGGGTGTAGTTCCTTTTCTGTCTGTTATGATATTGCTAAGCAGAAAACTAACAGAAACAAGTGGGTAACTTGCTAGTTTCACCAAGACACAGGTCAGACATCTGTACACTTACCGTACACCTTCAAGACAAACTCAGGCATTTCCAAAATCATTCTGATATGTGATCTTACTATAAAGGACTGTGTTTTGTTTGTTCCTCTGAGCAACATCTCAGAGCAACATTGTTGGCCTGTATGTTTGTTGCTTCTACTCTGAAAATTGTCTATCAAAAATAGTGTAGGTGATCATTATTAGTGTACTTAAATACATGTATTTGAGTACAGTTTCACCACAGTACTTTTACTTGAGTAGAATAATTCAGTACTCTTTGCACCATTGACCAACTGTTTTTACTCACCAGGTCAACTTTGCTCTCATTCCAGCAGTTTTCTCAGCATCTCTGTCAAATAGCATCAGAGGTGGTAACGTTGAGGCTAGTGGTGAGGGACTGCCCCAGGCTGTGCTGTTCGACACAACGGCCTATCCTCACCCATCACATCAGTCTTACTACTCACCTGGACTCAGCCCACGGGGAGACAGGGCTGTGCAGGTCCGTTAGAGGCCGGGGTCATGAGGGACAACACATAATCTTATGACCTCTAATGTCACTTGGCTGTAATAACCACTGGTGCTGGTGATATGTCTTTTCAGTTGCTTTTGATGGTCCCTGAAACGAGCCTCACATTTCATTCATTGGACAGTCTCAAGTAAGAGACACCATTCTTCCTAATTTAATCCAAATTATGCTAGTTGTGCAGCCACATTTTTTGTTGGCATTGGATTTAGCATGCTAACAAATGCTTGGACAAAACAACCCAGTCCATCATCATTTTTCATGTTAAGGTAAGTTCTGTTATTTCTATTTGATAATATGACACCTTTAGATCTAGAAACTGTCAACTGTAAGATCTTATCCAGCTTAGTACTGTACTGTGGTAAATATTCTTTCCCAGATGACTCTTTCAGTTGATATTAATTTTCATAATTGTTTGGATAAAGAAGCATTAAACAATCCTCTCTCTGTGTGTATCCAAGACTTTGGGATACAGTAAGTGTTTAAATAAATCCTTTGATGGATGAAATCATTACATTTGCCCTCATGTATCTTTCATGTCCCAGTCCAGATTAGTTATTCCAGGGTTTAGAGAAATGCTGAGTGCAATTTATTTTTAATCACAGCAGCTGTTTGCCTTCTCATACTGCAGACTTTGCCTGACAAAGACTCAGATTGGAGGAGACAAATCTGACCCCATGCAACCCACAGCATTTTTAATTCACACAACGCTCGGCATTTTACAAATGAAATGGCCACATTTCAGTGTTCACCAGACTCAGACTCTACTTCATACCAAATTAATTCACTCTCTCACAGACACATGTCCAATCACACAAACACAACTGCGGTTTCCATTCGTACTCTATCTCCCAGAGCAACATCTGAAAGTATTCTGATCAACTTGAAATGTCACTAGCCATATTCACAGAGGATCCGATGAAAGGCTCCATCCTGACAAGCAGTTGTTAATCTCACCATAACATTTGGCTAATTGAATGTCTGCTGTTGTTTACTGTTTGTTTCCATGTTGCCCCTCGAGTGACTACCACTGCTGCCTTCTGTTTCTCCGCTGCATTAGCACTGATGTACGATGCTGCCATGCCACAAGACCACCAGCTGGCCCACTGCTGAGCTTTTCAACAAAAGAAACTCAGCTGGGAGAGAACACTCCATGAAAAGTCTTTGCTGTAAAGCCTTTGTCATCTGCATTTCATGTCTCCAATGCTTTATTTTAACCCATAAAGACATACTGTAGGTAGATGAGTTTTGGGGTGCCTGACTCTCCCATATTTATTTTGCTTTTCAAACATATTCTAGTACATAGTATCATGATGTTGAATAGTTAAACAGCACATTTATCATTTGCATGATTGGAAATGAAGAATTTGCTAATGATTTTGCAAATACATAACAGAAAATTTGACAGCTTTTTGACTGTGCCATTGACAGTCATCTAGGTTTTAAGGGTCAACTAAAATAAAAAAAACCCTTTAGTGGTTTAATGTTACACACTATAAGCCTGATTATGGACTACAGTCGTACATCGGACAAAGAGCTCTTCTGACAACAAGAAATTCGGATACCGAGGAAAAAAACTGCAAAAAATTTACCTCTGACAAC
>JAQQAE010004674.1:0-18498 GCA_029823295.1 Pseudamia nigra | reverse complement strand
ACTATGCTTTTTTCTCTCTGCCTAATGTGTCACCCCGCCCCTCCCCCTCTTTCCCCCCACTGTATGAGGCGCCTGTCTGCCGCCGCGTCATTAGCTTAACATGAGCGTAAAATTCCTTGCATGTGTAAAAGCATGCTTGGCAATAAAGTTCATTCTGATTCTGATTATGATTCTGATGTTACCGACTGTTTGTCCATCTCCAAACAGCCTATGGGTAAATATATCACTGTAAGATAAGAAATGGAATCCACTGAGCCATTTCACACAAAATGAAATGGCAGTTGACAAATTACAAAATTCAAGTTTATTTGTATGTATGGATGGTTGGATGATGATGGATGGATGAGTGGATGGATAGATGGATGGTTGGATGATGATGGATGGTTGGATAGGTGGATGGGTGGATGGTTGAATGATGATTGCTGAATGGCTGAATGGTTGGATGAATTAGTGGTTGGATGGATGGTTAGATCTTGGATGGTTGGATATTGGATAGATGGTTGGATGATGATGGATGAGTGGATGGATAGTTGGATGGATGGTTGGATCTTGGATGATTGGGTGTTGGATGATGGATGGATGAGTGGATGGATAGATGCTTGGATGGATGGATGGATGGATGGGTGGTTGGATGGATGAGTAGATGGATGAATGAGTAGATGGATGAATGGTTGGATGGATGAGTGGATGGATGAATGGTTGGGTGGATGGTTGAATGTATGGTTGGATAGATGGTTGAATGGATAGTTGGATCCTGGATGGTTGAATGGATGGATGGATGAATGAATGGATGCAGGGTTGGATGGATGGCTAGATGGATTGATGGATGCATGGTTAGATGGATGTTAGATCTTGGATGGTTGGATGTTGAATAGATGTTGGATGGATGGCTGGCTGGATTAATGGATGCATGGTTAGATCTTGGATGGTTGGACATTGGATGTTGGCTGGATGGATGGATGGATGGAATACAGTTAGATCATGAATGGTTGGATGTTGGATGGATGGATGGATGGTTGGATGGGACTTCCCCTCTCATGTGAAACCCAGCCTTCAGTAGATTAAAAATAAAAATAAGTTCTCCATCTGCAGATTCAGTGACCGTACATTGTCTTACATATGTTTGACCTGCTGTTGCAGCAAAACACTCAGATGACTATAATACTTTTAAAACTCATCTAAAGTCACAAATAATTATGTGCACAAAAGTCAAAAGGCAGTTCATTTTGTTTTAATTTAATTTAAAAAAATAGAAAAAAATATAAAAATATATATTAAATATGTACAAAATGAACACAATTAGCAAAAAAAGAAAAAATAGCTTAATTGTATATAAGATATTTTAACAAATTAACATAATGGGCAAAGTACCTAATAACATGTTAAAATAAAATGAAGAAAATGGGAAAAAAATAACAAAATATCAACAAACTAAGAAAAATAATCAATAAACTACTGACTAAATTAATGAAAAGGTTTAAAAAATGTCAACAAAGTAAACAAAAAAATGACTAAAAAGTCAAACATAAAAAATAATTTGCAATGGAATCAACAACATAAAAAAGCAAAAATCAGCCAAACAAAATGCAATAGAGACTAGAATAAATTGATCACAAGTTACTTTAGTTTAATTCAATACTTTTTTTACTCTTCCCCAAGTACTTATTTACTACTTCTACTCGAGTCATTATAATGAGAAAGTAGCAGTACTTGTACTTGAGTATCATTTCCGTGTACTGTTCTGTGTGCAGGTTGTCCAGTCCCTTCCAGAGTCGTGGTGGCAGGCAGCATCTCACGTTCCTCGCTACACGTTTCAACAAAAGCGAGAATTTTGCTTCATTTCGTTCCAAGTTTTTGCAGAGAAAAGAATTGAGGGGCTGAGCCGGGACATTATTCGAGTCTTTCAGTGCATTTGGCCTTGGCCGGTCAGCTCCCCGAAACAGAAAGAGAAACCTTCTCTCGTGTTTTTCCAGCCTCCTCTCTATTCTGTTGTTTTTTTGTTCCCTTTCTTTTTCTTTTTCAGGCAGATTAGCAGGATTAAGTATGGCTCACATATGCTCCTCCTCACTATTGGTATTCACCGCAACGCGGGGCCTACCGCCACCCAGACTGATGGACCTAGAAAAGAAAAAGAAACATGGAGATGAGGGTGAGGACGAGTGGAGTTGCCCAGAGTCAAAGTTGGAAAGGAGGAAATTGCTGGTAGATGACTATTATGTCCTGGAAAATGTCCTGGAAAACCTATTCTGTTCAGTTAAGGAGGCCTACAAAGGAGAAAAATGACGTCACAGGCTGAAAAATGGACTAGGTTTATAGACAGGAATCTGAATTTGAGCAGTTTATGGCTTGTGTGTCTTCAGATAAAATTTGCTGTTGTAACCCATTACAAAAAAAATGGTGTGAGTGACTAAAACGGCTAAAATGTGTATTTGTTCCCTCCCAGTAAAACAGTTAAAATACGTAGTTTGGTGCATTTACCTGTAGTTTACACATTTAGATGTGACAAGTCACAGTATGTTTTCAAATGTATATTTTAGTTCTAGGAAAAATAAAACACCTTTGCCATGCAATTTACATTTTAAAGTTAATTTTCTATGTTTTAATGATCCAAATCAAATCCCTACTCCTTGCACTAGCAGTCAAAAATGTGGAAATGCCTTGTCTTCCAGTGCTTTTTCTATATTTTTAATACTTTTCAACATTGCACATGAATGCTAAAGACATCCACGCTGAGAATGAACATGCATGGAATTATGCAGTACATAAAACATGTTACAAACCCAAAACAATGTCCAAAGTAGCCACATTTAGCTTTGATGACAGCTTCAGTAGTCACTGGTTATTTCTCGCTTTCTTAATGTTTTTTTTTAGCTCATTGGTTGTCTTGCCCAGAGGAAGGATGAGAACAGAGTTGATACTAGTGCTACGACAACTACTCTACAAATCCATATTATGGCAAACGCTGCAATTTGTACAGTAGTTGTTATCAGGAGCAGCTCCTCGTCTAAAGTCTTTTCAGCATCACTTCCACGTTAGAGGTGTCGTGGTATTTGTAGTCATACGGTTCGGTTCATGCAGTCACACAACGAACACACCTGAGTGAAAGCGAAGGAAAAAGCTGCCACACATTGCAGTTCCCACACACAGCATTAAAAGCCTTTGTTGAGCAACAAATGCAGAAGAAGAAGAGACACCAAGACATGTGAAGAAATGTAAAGTAACAGTGGTTGGTTCATATGACACACAGCAGCGAGAGGCAGTGGATTGAATGCAACATGGCTCGACAGCCTGAGCAGGACCCCGCTACAAATAATCCAAATAAATCCAAATCTGGTTGTTTTAGGGAAATAGCTTGTCATGTGTAATATCATCTTTTTTGTTCTAAAATACTTAGACTATTTCGAGTTATGATGGGTGCAAAGATAATAAAAAAGGAACCCGAGATTAAAATTGAATCATTGCAAAGTATGAGTATGACACGGACACTTAAAGCGTTTTTTAATTCTCGTTTCCTTTTTTGATATCTCTCAAAAGGTCCTTCCCTTTTCCCCTTCTGTTCTTTTTTTTTCATCAGTCGATATAAATATGTGTCTTATGTGACAGTATTTGCTGTTCATATTTAAATGTACAAGACATTACAATGGAACAATTGTTGGAGTTTCATGTTTTATCTTGGAGTTAAGTTGACCCATAATTCTACTTGGCAGATGCTACAGGGCTGTATGTGCTCCTCAGTCTGGTTCTCCTAACACCACGTTGTTCTGTTGTTCTGTCCATTTGTTTACTGTTAAATTCCTTTAAATACTACTTTTATAATACTTTACTCCAATACTCCAATATACTATAATACTTTTAAACCAAAACTGAACCAAACCATGACCCCAAAACTGAGGCACAAACCGATGCGTGACCTCTGTGAACCATTACACCACTAGTGTGTTTGAATGAAATGATTTAGTGAATGTACAGAGGATGTCCAAAATGTGGAACAAATTATTTAAAATGATTAAAGAGACCACAACTGTGTAAAAATGGTTTGATTCTTCATCGAGACGACGCTCCAGCTCACCCCACGCTCTCAGTAAAGCAGTTTCTGACCCCAAAAACGAATCCCAGCGTTCCCTCCCCCTCCCTATTCACCCGATCTAGCACCATGTGACTTTTTTTCTGAGACCAAATCTGTGTCAATGTTAAGACAAGAAGTTACGAAAACAACGACAGAGGTTCTGAAGACCTACTGCACTGCTTTGATCAGTGGAAGGAGAGGAGACTGAAGGAGAACATGTTTATGTTCAATAAAATTGTATTCCAGTATTACTCTTGTTTTTTAATAACCATACCTCACAAGTCTCCATCTCCTTCATCTTTGCCAGATTATATAACTCCTTGTGTTTCTCATTGCATCATCATTCCTCGTGTTTAGACCACCCTTCTGCCCACTCCACTGCCCCTCGGATTAGTTTTACCCACCTGTTACATCCACGAGTGCCAACCTTCTGTCAGTCTTGTGTTCGTTGTTGGTCTGCTTTGCCCTCCTGGACTTGTTTGCCTTTTGATTGCTCACCTGTGCACTGAAAGAGCTTGATATTAAAGAGACTGATTTTGCTGGGTCCCTATTGTTTGAGTTGTGCTTTGCCAGTTTTTGACTCTGTACCCGCTGGTCCTCCACAAGACAACTACAGTAAAGATCTAAAGCACATTAAGAAGGCAAGAAATGGCACAAATTAACTCTTGATGAGACATACACTGTTCCAGGTGAATCTGATGCGAGAATGTCATGAGTGGACACAGCTGTCATCAAAGCTAAACTTTGGGCTTTGGATCTAAAACATGGAGCACGGTCTTATTATTGATTTAACACTTTTTGTTTACCTCATGATTCCATACATTCACAGGTTGAATGTTTCAGCAGCAATGCACAGTCTTGAAAATGATTAAAAAGATAAAAACCAATGAAGGTGAAGTTATTTCTAAACTTCTGCCTCTATGCAAAACAAATAAAACACCCTCTTACTACACTTGGTAATATAGTTTATATTTAAAAAAAGATTAATGATCACAATAGCATGAACCTAGTGATTGTTATTGCTAGTCAAACAGATGTCAATATAATATATAGTACATGAAAACTGTTCAATATTTTATCTTCTTTCTTGGGTGAGCTGTGTATCTTTATTTCTCTGTGCAGCACACTGGCCCAGGTGATTGTTTAAAGGGATTTAAAAGTAAATTTGAATTGGATATGAAGCAAAATAAAAGCACAAAGAGGACAAAAACAACTGCAATCCAACAAACTGTGAAATATACTCACATCACAAAATAACAAAACTAATAAAGACACTGAAGAAAAACGAAAACAAAAAACAAGGGGGAGAAAAACATAAACAAAGTGAAGGAAAATTACAAACAAACCATAAAACAAAATTAGAAACAAAGTGAACAAAAAACGAAGGAAAAAGCCAAAATAATAACCCTCACTCAAAAAATACAAATAATAAAAATGTGAAAACAAATGAAGAAAAATATAACAAAGTTAATAAATTAAACAAAGTGAAAAGAAACGGAGGAAAAATAAAGATGACATAATATAATGAGCGACCCTCACGAGGATTAAGGGGTAGAAAATGGATGGATAATAATGAGCAATGTGAAGAAAAAACGGAGAAAAAAACCAAAGCATTAAAAAAGTGAACAAAACTGAACCAAAGACAAATGGAAAAAAACAAAGTATAAGAAAAAATAAAACTATTAAAAAAGTGGACAAAAACGAATAAAAAAATAACAAAACTAATAAAGAGAAAAACATAAACAGAGTGAAGGAAATTTACAAACAAACAAACATATAACAAAATAAGAAACAAAGTGAACAAAAAACGACGAAAAAAAGCCAAAACAATAAAAATAAAATAATATAAAAATAAAATAACAACACAACGACAATAACACCCCCTCTTACAAAAACAACAACAAAATAATAAAATGGAAAAACAAAAAACAAAACAAAAACAACAAACCAAGTGGTCTCCGTTAACCATTGTACCAACCAGTGCGTTACTTCACTCAAAGTCTGACCCTCGTGTCCTACGGGTAATTAGCGCTGATTGGCTGTGCGCGCGCAATCCCGCTCACCTCAATGGCGCACAAAGCGGCTGTCACGTGCAGTTAGCGCCTCAGCTCGTCAGCGCAGCGGGCCCTTTTCTACCCGCTTTGTGTGCGGTTTGTGCGCAGTCTGCTTGCAGCCGGGGCCCACGTGCGCGTGCAGGCCTGGACCACGTGCGCTCTGATGGCTCTCAATCCGCAGCCTCATTGAAATGTTACGGATCATAACCGTTAAAAACAATTTTGCACACTTCATTAATTCACGTTAAAGGTGACCTGAAGCAACAGCTGCTCGGGGGAAAAAAAAACAAAAAAACGGAAAGATCCCGCCCACACGCGCGCGCGCGCACACACACACAAACACAGGCGCTGTTTTCTCACACACACCCTTCACAAAATACAAGCAGGAAACATATTGAGCCGTTATTGCATGGATTGAGCGCATTTACGCACCGAGGAAAAATGTAAATAAACGACTTGGATATTTAATCAGGCTTCTCTGGGAATAGGTTTGGATTTCTTGACTGTTTTAGTCAATTTGTGCATGATTTTGATCGATTTTGTTCTTTATTTTCTTCATTATTCTTCCTTATTTGACCAACTTTTGCTGTTTTGGTTCAGGTTCTAATTTTCCTCTCACCGTGTTTAGATAATGATAAGAAATGATAATAATTACAAATTAATAAAGTCGACGCCATTAATATGAAAATTAAAAAAATGTAACAAATTATTCAGGAAAATAAACTTCATAAGCAAATAAATTAACAAAAATGAACATAATACTTACCCAAATTTTAAAAAATGGAATGAGAAAAAAATAATAATATAAATTTAAAAATATGTTATGCAATGTAATTAAAATAATTCAGATTCAATGATTAATAAATGTAATTTAACATAATAAATTCTTCTGCTCATTTTGTTCAGTCTGTTTATTATTTTGTTATTACTTGTGTTTTCGTGTAATTTGTTGGTTAATTAGTTCTTTTTTCCTTCAGTTTTATTCATTTAACTTTGTCCATTTTTATTTAGTTTGTGCAGTTTTGCTTTATTTAATAGATTGTTTTGTCATCTTAGCTTTTAAAATTTTGTTCATTTTGTTTTCTTTTGTTAATTTTCGTTCATTTTCTCCTTTGCCTTAACCACGTAGCTCATATTGGCCAATTTTGTTTTTTTTTAATTTATTTCCGCTTTGTTCATGTTGTGTTAATTATTACGTCCATCATTTATTTATTTCGTGGACAGTTTGTTTATTTTTTATGCTATCTTGCTCACTTTATTTTTCATTTTGTTTTATTTCGTTCATTGATTTTTTTCTTCAGTGTCTCATTTGTTGTTTCATTTTTTTCCTCTTTATTTTATTTTCATCATGTCTTTTTGCTCCGCGCGTGGGCCACATCTCCACAGCGGAGGCCTCGCACGCCGGAGTGTGTCTGACGTCACGGTTGATGACCCCGCCTCCTCCTTCATTGGCCCCGCCCCTATACTCTTATCTGATTGGCCAGCCCGGACAGACCCCGGTGAGCCCCTATAAAACCGCGCGCTCCCTGACTCTCGTGCCAAATGGGTTATCACGCGCGTTCTGGAGTAACAAGTGGATTTCACTTTTAATTTTTTCACGCTTGGGGAAAAAAAAAAAACACGGTAAGAATTTAACTATGTTTTTCTTTATTGTGTCGAAGAAAAATCAGACTTTTCAGGCAAAGTTTGGGAAACTTTAGGCGTCAAAAACACTTTTCTGTTGAGTTGTTAGTGCGTTAATTTGTGTTTTTTGTTATTTAAAGTTATAATGGAAACGGGACATGTACAAAACAATCACGAAAATGAACAAAACCAGCGAGAAAATAGTAAGAACATGAGAAAATCAACGGAAAGAAAAAAGAACAAACACGAAGCCAACGAAATGTTTCAAAGTAGTAAAAAAATGAAGAAATATGTCAAAAAGTGTCAAAATGAGCACTATTAAACAGAAAGATCAAGAAAATGAAGAAAAACAAGCAAGAAAATGAAGAACTTTTAAGAACGTGCATAATAGGCATCGCAAAATTGAAAAAAAAAACACATTTATAAGGTGTTTCTTTCACGAATTTAGAAATAACTATGCCAATTTTTTAAATTCTTTATGACACAGTCGATTATCTAGTAATGGAAACCAATTCGTGTCATTGTGTCGAATTTATATAATTAATTTTGTATATTTGTTATGCTTTCGAGGGCATCATTATGTTCATTTTCGCCATTTTGTCAATTTTCTGTTCATTTGTCTTACTTTTGTTTAATTAACTGATTTCTTTTAAATCAAAATGAGCCAAAAATAGGTTCAGTGTGCGTTAAAACGCGTGGATTCTCTTTGTAGTTTAATATGTCATCAGTTATTATTACTTATGGGCTTCATCATCGCTCCTTATTTTTCTTAATCTCATTTATCTTGTATATTTTATTAGTTTTCTGGTCATTTTTATTTCTTTTCTTTAATTATTTGGTTCACTTTAAAATTAGAATGAGCACTTAATTTAAATAGCTGCTGGGTGGATACTCTTTTTGGTGGCAGTTGATTTTAAGTCATTTTGATTTTTCTTCATTTTATGGATGTTTTGCGTGAGTTTCCTTGAATTGTTTGGTTCGTTTTTAAATCAATTTGAGCCTAAACAAGTTAAATATCCATTCTTACACTTGCTGTTGTGTGGATTTGCGTTTTAGATTTATTAACTAATCAGTTATTTGTCAAGTGATTCCTCGTTTATCTTTTATTCATTTTGTGGATATTTTGTATCTTATTTTATCCATTTGTTTGAATGTTTTGGTTGGTTTTTAAATCAGTACAAATCATATAAATCGAAAACTCCATCCTGTACGTTTTAAAATTGCTATGTTGTAATTTCCATCATCTCCATCCAGATCCTAAACCATGGACTCCGATACGAGCCGTGTGTCCAGCAGACCGTCCTCCCCGGAGGTGGACGACATCTTCATCTCCACCTTGAAGAAATCCGTGCACGGCTTCTCCGGAACCGTGTCTTCCACGCAGAGCGACTCTCCGTCAGACGTCCCGAGCCTGCGCGGCCTCTCCGGCGCGGATGAGGACGCTCTGGCCCTGCGCATGGCCTCCAAGAAAGACCGCAAACTGCTGTCGGAGAGCGAGCTGCAGACCATCCGGCTCAAGATCAACAGCCGAGAGAGGAAACGGATGCACGACCTGAACGTGGCCATGGACGGACTGCGGGAGGTCATGCCCTACGCGCACGGACCGTCCGTGCGTAAACTCTCCAAAATCGCCACCCTGCTCCTGGCCAGAAACTACATCCTGATGCTGAGCAACTCCCTGGAGGAGATGAAGCGGCTGGTGAGCGAGATCTACGGCAGCAGCAGCCACCACGGAGGCTTCCACCCGTCCGCCTGTGGGACTATGACGCACGCAGGCCCAGTGCCAGGACACCCAGCTGCCGCTTCCCATGCGTCGCACCCGGCCGTGCACCACCCTCTGCTCCCACCTGCTGCCGTCTCCACCGCGTCTCTGTCTGCGCCCGGGATCTCCGCAGTCACATCCGTCAGACCCCATCACGGACTCCTCAAAGCGCCCACGGCAGCCGCGGGGCCCCTGGGCAGCAGCTTCCAGCACTGGGGCGTGGGGGCCGGGATGCCGTGTCCGTGCAGCATGTGCCAAGTCCCGCCTCCGCATGTGTCCAGCATGAGCTCGGTGAGCATGCCGAGGCTGGCCAGCGACTCCAAGTGACTCTGAAAAAAAAAAACAAAAAAAAAAATCACCGAACTGTTGGACTCTAACACAATGACTATGTTTCCATGCACATTATGTACAGCTCGTGTCTGCGCTTTATTCCAGAACAGTCGGGATTAGCTGTTTTTATGACCACTGAAAATGAATCTTCCACTCATGTTCCTGTTGACACGCAGCATCTCGAATCCACTGGTGACAGATGTTCCACCGTGAACTCAGCCCGCATCTTTAATTTATTCCCCTAAAAAACCTGCTCATCTCATCTGTCATAATGTTTAAAAGTTCAGAATGTGGATGTGTGGGGGCATTTAGTCACTCAGTGCATTAGCCCCTTATAATAAAACACGAACGTTGTAAATTCAAATGAAACCTCATTACATAATCAGTTCAATGTGTTCATTCTATGATTATTTTGGTCAGTTTTTGTCATTAGTGTCAGTTAAGATTTCATATTTTGCTCATTTTATTATTCCCTTGACCATTTTCTTTGGATTATTGTGATCCTTTGTTGTTCATTTCGTTGCTTTTCCTCATTATTTGCTCATTTCTTATGTTTTTTCCCCTGTTTTCTGGACCTTTCGAATTTGTCTTCATTTCACATCATTTTTATTATTTTTTGGTAATTTTCTGATTTTGTTTGTTTTTTTTGGTCATGTTGTATTACTTATTTTTGTAAATTTTTCCCAATTTTTTAATTTATTTTTTCATTCTTATGCAAGAAGGGACCACATCCATGCATTAACAATTCACCAGAAACACAGAAAATGAAATATATGATGCTCCAAATTGCCCCAAATCCTCCTAAACATGGAATAATATCATCAAACATGTGAGATAAGGCGATGTATCTTGCTTTCTGAAATTGCTCCATTTGGAAACAAATCTCTCTAATCCGCTTTTGTGACACCTGTCCCATTCAGAACATGATCATATATGTGGAATATTGGTGCATGTAAACATAGTCACTGTTAATCTTTTTATTTATCTTTGTTGCTGCATCCACTCATGGACTCAGTACAGACAGAGACACTGACTTTTCCGCTCTGGGAATCTGGGATTTGTCACTAACTCATAGGTTTAGATTTCACAAGAGGGGTGGAGGTGGGTGGAACCATGTACCCCCCCCCCAAAAAAAAATTATCTCTAAAAACCCTGCTTTACAAATAATCAACTATCAGGTTAATTTCTATTCCTTTTCTTGATGTTTTCTTTTTTTGTTGCAATTTTCATGAAGCTTTGCTGATTTCATAGCTTATTTGACTTATTTTCATTTGTTTTGCTGCTTTTTTGCTCAGTTTTCTTAGTTTTATTACATATGATGCTCGTTTTTATTCATTTTCCTTCTCATGTGTTGCATATGTTGTCTTTTGGTCATTTGTTGAATATGTTGTTTAGTTTCTTAATTTTCATTGCTGCTTTGCTAATTTTGTTCATTTTCTTTCTTTTTTTGCTATTTTTTTACCTATTGTGTTGCATATTTCCTTATACTTGTTCATTCTTTTTGCTCATTTTGTTGTTTATTTTGCTCATTTTTTTAACTTTTATGGTTGTCATGTTAATATTTATTTATTTTATTTATTTTGTTGCATATTTTCTTAATTTTTTGTTGCTTATTTTACTCATTTTGTGCATTGTGTTGCATATTTTATTCGTTCTAGCGCATTTTTTTCTGCTTCTGTGGCTCACTTTTTTGTTCACTTTTCTCATTTTAGTGCCTATTTTGCTCATAGCTGCTCATTTTGTTATTTATTTAGCTCACTTTTATTCATTATGTTGCTCGCTTTGCCCATAGTTGCTCCTTTTTGTCATACAGTTTGCACATTTTTATTCTTTTTTTTTTGCTTATTTTGCTCATTTTTATCCATTCTTTTGCTTGTTTTCCTTATTTCAATTCATTTCCTTATTTCTGGTTCCAGTTTCTTCCTTATGTTGTCCTTTTTTCACCCACTTTGTGCAGAAACGCCTCCAACTGATGCACTAACAATTCCCCAGAAACACAGAAACTGCACCAAATTTCCAGAAAGACCCAGAGGTGCCCGACTAAAAATCACCCCCAATGTTGTTGAACTAACACATCAATGTCTCTTATTGTCATTAACCTCAGTTTTGAAGCACACATCCAGTCCATTCCTGCTGTAAATCTTGAATAACATGATATTTGTTATTGGCAGATTTTTGTTGCCTTTGCCGGGAAGGAAAAAAACCCCCTCCCAACTTGAATCAAAGGGTGACTGTAGAGTGTAAATATGTAGATGGATGATTCTGTTGAAATAGTGGAGATATTCTATATATTAGAGTGTTGTTGATGTGCAGGTCCCCCAGACCCCCCACACGTTGCACCTGCTTTACTCTTGATTCTTTGCTTCTTGTTTTTCCTCTTCTCTCCTCCGTAGTCGTCGTCCACTGCCACCGATGACCACCTCTTTATTTTTTTAATAAATGTTTTTTTAAAAATATTTATTTACTTATTTCAGATGGGGAGCTCCTGACTGCGCTGGGGGTCAGAAATGTCAAATAAAGACTATTAACTGAAACTTTTGGTGTTTATTGACTTTTTTTTAGATGAGCATAGACAAATAGATCGATATAGTTATTTATGTGACCTAAATAACAAATTATGACTGTTTTGATCATTGTTGTTCATTTTGGTAGTATTCTCAATCATTTTGGCCATTTTTTTTATGTCATTTTGTTTGTTTTGTGCTCACTTCTATATATTTTCTGTTCATTATTGTTCATTTATTTAAAATTATTATTTAAAAAGAATATTTTGTTTTCTTCTCTTTGTTTTGTGCACTATTCTATTTATTTTTTGTCCATTATTGTTCATTTTCTGGTCATGTTTTTGTTTATGTTTGTTTTGTGCATTATTCAATTTATTTCTGTTCATTTTATGGGTGACTGTTTGATTTGCTGATTTGTGTTAATTATCTGGTTTGTTTTACACATTATTTTGTTTATTTTTAGTTAATTTCTCTTCATTATGTTCATTTGTGTTGATTTTTTAAATTTGATTTATTAATTACTGTTTACTTTCTGCATTATTTTGTTTCTTTTTGTCTATTATTATTCATTTTTAAATGATTTTGTTTCTTTATGGTCATTTTATTGATCATTCCATTCATTTATGTTTGTTTTGTGCATCATTTTGCTCATATTTTGATTATTTATTCATTTTAGGAGTCATTTTGTTGATTTTTCTTTGTTTTCTGCATCATATTGCTTTTCCCCTCTTCATTTCTATTCATTTTATGGGTCATTTTGTTCCTGTTTGTTCATCTGTTGGTTTATTGTGTTTCTTTTTGCTCATTTTGTTAATTGCTTTGTTCCATTTATAAACATACACAAAAAACATTGAATGCTTTGATAGTTCATCAGAATAGAGGACAACGGACAAAATGCTATAAAACTGAAATTGAACTTAAATTGAATTAAAATGGACATTATGCTAGTTTGTACTTTTTTGTCTCCTTGGTGCTTATTTTGCTCATTTTCTTGCCCTTTTTGCTCATTTGTGCTTTCAATGATTCCTTTTTTTTGGAGAAAACACACAAATCGTCTGTCGTATTTAAGGGCATTTAATCATTTAACTCTCTCAAAACAGATCCAAACTGACTTCATCCATAAATTCTAAAAATATAGGTTGGTCAGTTTGATAAATAAATTGATGATTGATGTCTAACATTTTGAGCTTTATGTAGTTCACCACTTTAGTTGTTTATTAACTCTTACTTTTGGAGGCAAATTTAATCCATATGGACACTTTTCAGCATTTTTTTAGTGTAAAATGTACTGGCTTTCAGTAAAGTGAATGAAAATATGCAAAAGGAGTAGGTTTTTATACACCAAACCAATTTAAAGTAAAATTTTGCCAAGCCTGAAATGAGTCAAGCTTTCAGTTTCAATCAAACACTCATAAAGCATCATATTCATTGTGTTATTGTGTTACTAGGCAGAGCAGAACGTGACAAAACGTGACAGCAAATGTTTTTTCTCCGTGAAACTGGTGTGTAAAAAAACACACTCAAAAAACAAAGAAGACAGCCTCTGCAACGTTGTAAATAATTTTCACAAATACACCAGTATCACTGATTTTATTTATTGATGCTGTATAGTTTATTTATGTTTTACATTTCTACATATACACTTGTTCTGAGGGGATTTTTTCGTTGCGTAAAATTAGAACTGGCTCATACAATGTGGGGTTAATATGCAGGTGACCTTTAATAGCTTGGCATCTATTGCATTTGAACAAGTCGCAGGTTTATCAAATAGCCTACATGATTTTAACTTCATACCCAATCAGGCTATTCACGAGATAAACGCGTCATGATCTCGTTTTTCATGCCACACGTTTCTCGCAGAAATGACAGCTTCAGCTTTAACAAACTCAAACACACTATCATTTAACACTTTAAACACACACCCAAAGCGACTTTAACTTCGAGGAATTCCTCCACCATCACTCAATACCAACATTACGTGGTAACAGACGGTTTTCCTCCCTAAAATCTGTGCGTAAAACAAAAAAACACAACTCTCCTCGATCTATGAAACGTTTAATGATTAACCATCCATTTATTAATATATGAGATGATTTGTTTTGAATGGATCTATGGTTAAAGATGTGATATAGACACTTTTTATTGAATCATAGAGTGACAGAAGGAAAATTGGATTAAATACGCAGGTGCGGATATTTTGACTTGTGCGTAATAGTGTAAATCTGTCTAATAACCAAACTGCAGATGAGCGAGTCACGGTTTTATGAATGGGATATTATATGAATGGTTTTAATTGTTACAGACAGTTAATTTGTGCGTTCAAATTAATGCTCCAACAAATGAATAAAGGACACACATTAAGACCTCGTTTTTTTCCCAATAGCATTTGTCTTCATTGCGAAATGAAGAACAAAATGACAAAAATGGCACGCAAAATGTGCGTAAAACCAAAAACCTCAGTGTGCTCAAAGGATCAATCATGCATTTTCTAACATCAGAGAGGGCGTTTCTATATTTTGAAGAGATTTGTTGTTTAAATGTGGTACAGACATTTTATCAGATTTGAACCGATACAAAAAAAATAAGGTGAGCATAGTCTGACTTGCGCGCAATAGCTTGATTTAATCGAATAACCAAACTGTAGATGAACAAGGCACATTTTTTAAGAGGCCGATAAAGAGGCGTCATGTTAATTTCGGAGGTAATTATGCTATTGTTCCTCAAATGTGGTTTTACGCAGCAATAATACACAAAACGCGCTGGAGCTACATCAAACACAAACACACCGCTGTGGGTGTAGATTACATGGGGGATGGTGTGGGGATGGGATGGTGCTGTTAATACCCTCGACCCCACACACTTATGTGTTTTTGGTCATTATTTTGTTCATTACTCTTCATTTGTCTTTGCTTTTTTGTTCCTTTTTCATTTTTACGCTCGTTACCCTCCGCCAAGGAGGTTATGTTTTTGCTGCATCTGTCTGTTTGCAAAATAACTCAAAAAGTTATCAACAGATTTTGATGAAATTTTGAATGGCAGGTTTGAACAAGGAACAAATGGTTAAAATTTGGTGACGATCTGAATCACCATCTCAGCACATGGCATTTTTTTGCACTGAACAATCAAAATTGCTGTGTGCTGGGCATTTCAATGCTTCACTGCTCACTCGCCAACCAATCAAAATTGAGAAGGGGCGGAACATAACACTAAAGTTCTCTGCACCATGATGGAGGAGAAACCATAAGAGAAACTGACTGACAGCTTTTTTTATGATCTAAGATTGAAAGGATTTCTATGATTTTATGAAGGAAGCAAAACTAAATGAAAAGGGCAACGCGTGTTGGGATGTCATTAAATTCAAGCCACGCCCATCCCCCAGCTCACCGATCCCCCCATGCACTCACCTCTCTTTTGCAGACACTGTGTCCGTGCATGTCCAAAATCATCAGCTCAGATCTCTACATATGCTTCATCTTGATAAATCGCCTGTGGATTTTAATTTCAATCCACCATATTCTCACCTGAAAGTGCAGTATCTTACACCACTATTTTGCAACTAAACATAGTAATACTTCAACATGTGACCCTTTTGTGGCGCTAAAACTTTCCCTGTGCACATAAGACCTAATAATGTCATGAGCTGCCTTGGTGGAGGTCTGTGTTGTCTCAGTGTTTTCTAGTTTTGTATATTTCTGTTGCTTATTTTCCTCATTTTCACACATTTTCCTGCTTATTTTGTTCAATTTTGTTCATTTTCTTGATTATATGGTTCCTTTCTTGTTATTTTCCTGCTTATTTGGTTTATTTCCTTTATTATTATGTTGACCTCTGTGCTTTGGTTGCTTAAGTTGTCAATTTTCTTGATTATTTTGTTCATGCTTTAACTCATTTTACTCATTTTATTAATTTTTGTTATTTTTTAATTATTTTGTTTACTTTGTTAATTTTCTAGATTTATTTAGATATTAATTTCTAATCACTTTCTGCATGATTTGGTTCTATTTCTTCATTATTTTTTGTCAGTTTTGCCCATTTTGTTGCTTATTTTGTAGATGTATGTTCATTTTGGTGATTTTTTTAAATACATGTTCTTAATTATTCTTGATTAAATCAATTCACCAGAGCATAGAAAATAAAGTGCATAGAGTACAAAATTTCCATGAGGATCCAGCGATTCCAGGCTGAAAATGATCCCGTTTATGCCCTACACATAGGTCCAACTGGATTTAAACCTTAAGGAAGGTGTGAAAATGCACACAAAATCAAGAAACCGGTGCAAAATGAGTGGTTTTTACTGTATATGAAGACTCGGGAGCAGCTGCAGAGCAGATTGTTCATCCTGTTGCAATGTTTTCCAAAGGCTTTTGAAGCTGGAACGATATGAACTCAACATTTGAATATTCATGCACGCATTTGTTTATTCGTCTCATTACTGGGACTGAATTATTCAAAGTCCTTCAGAATGTGTAGGGCATTTCAGAGGAGGACGAGGGCATTTTGAGCAGTTCAACACACAGGCGGTTTTACACATTTATCCCTTAAATGTTTTATTTGAGCATTTTCATGATATAATGGTAAGATCAAACTGGAATAACTTTTCTGTATGATCCAGTGATATCACTGCCATGACTCAAAATAACCTAAGAGACAATGAAAATGTGGATTTTATTAACAATAAGTACATTTAAACAGTGCAGATTCAATTTCACAACAGTTTACAAATATTGTATATAAACTCAAACAAGGCAAAGCTGTGAGCCATATTTGGAATCTGTTAAAAAAAACTTATTGTATTTCTGTAATGTCTGTGTAACTCTCTTCAAATTATTCACAGGCCAATGCTTGGATCTTGTTCCAGTCACTCAGATGCTGAGTGTGATGCAGCCGGTAAAGAGGAGACACCCTGTGATCTGAAATAACCTTTTGGTTTGAAATTAACCTTTTTAACTATTGGTAGTTGTGAGGTTTTTGATGAAGGTGCAAGACAAGCAGATAACTGAAGACAAAAAAAAAAAAAAACCCAAAACTAACTGCAGCATTGATGACCCCTTAGAGACAGACACCAACGTCTATGGCAGAGTGAAAGGCATCCGATATTTACCCACACTGACAAAGTTGAGGCATGTGCACGAAGGTTGGTGTTGTCTGTCTTTCTGTCCATCGGTATCTACAAACCCACATTCTAATGAAGTTGGGATGTCGTTTAAAGTGTAAACAAACACAGTACAATGATTTTCAATTCCTTTTTAACCTATGTTAAGTGGAATACACTACAAATACAAGATATTTAAGATTCAAACTGATGAACTCTGCAGTTTTTTTTTGTTTTTCAAATATTCACTTACTTTGAATTTGATGCCTGAAACATGTTCCAGAAGAGCTGGGACAGGGGCAACAAAAGACTGGGAAAGTTGAGGAGTCCTCAAAAACACACCTGTTTGGAACATTCCACAGGTGAACAGGTTAATTGGAAACAGGTGAGTGTCATGACTGATTATAGAAGGATCATCGCTAAAAGGCTCAGTCATTCACAAGCAAGGATTGGGTGAAGTTCATCTCTCTGTGAACAACTGCAGGAACAAATAGTCCAACAGTTTAAGAATGTTTCTCAGTAAGATAAGATAAGATAAGGTAAGATAAGATAACATAGACTTTATTTATCCCACACTGGGGAAATTCATTTTAATAGCAGCATACAGTATTGACAGAGAATAAACATAATATGAAATAATAGAGCACGCATGCAAGTACAAGATAAAAAATAAGATAAAAAAAATTTACACACACAGAGAATAAGAAATAAGGGCATCAAAGATGAAAATGACAATGTACAATTGCAAAGAATATTTGCAAGAAACAATAAAGTTAATCAGTTTTTAAATTGCTCATCTTTGTAGTGTATTCAATTGAATATAAATTTATAAAGATTTTCAAATCATTCAATTCAATTCAACTTTATTTGTGTATCGCCAATCATAATCGTCGATTATCTCTAGGCGCTTCACAATTCGAGGCTGAGACCTAATGACTATACAGAAAGTAAACCCAACAGAACCACCGTGAGCAAGCCAAAGGCGACAGAGGGGAGGAAAAACTTCCTTTAACGGAAGAGAAACACCTCCAGCAGAACCAGCGGCTCAGGGTAGGCGGCCATCTGCC
>JAQQAE010004673.1:0-18498 GCA_029823295.1 Pseudamia nigra | reverse complement strand
GAAATTATCCAATGGGAGGCTCGTACCTATTTGCTTAGTTAAATCCAGGTGGTGACCTTTTTTGGCCAGGCAGTGTAGATTCTATCACACTTCAAAGTTTGATCCAGATATGAACAATATTCCACATACAGTGGTCCAGAACGCTTATATTTACAGGGGTTGAGGAAAAATAGCCACCGTAAGAGAGTAAATAAAGCTAGACATGCACCTGACACCGAATTGTAATGGAAAGTCTGCAGAATCAGTAATGTGCCCACACATCTTCAACATTTATGACGCTAGATCCAGAAGAAACCACCATTATGGAAAAATGATTTTTTATGAATAACTATTGAACTCATGTTTATATAGTGTGCATGTGATTCCAAATGCTAATGGTAGGTTTTCACTATGAAGGGAAACTGAGCTGCAGTGGCAGAGGTCTGCGCTGAGTTATGTCTAGTTTCTTAAACTAATAATAGACTGTCTTTCCTTTTTACTTAGTTATTCTTGTCCTAATTTGGATTTGTACAGTAGTTGTAGTAGCACTAATAGGACTACTGACTGTGTAAGCACCCTTTCTGACCCTTCTGGACCAGGTACACCAGTCAATTTAAAACCTTTCCAAGTGTTGTCAAAGCTAAATGTAGTTACTTTGAACAATCTAAATATAAAACATGTCCTGGAATAATATTTTTTTGTCTACTACATACACACAGTGGTTCCATATATAATGTGGATGTCACAGCAGGACTGTCTAAACCCTTGACAGGTAACATGCTGTACGCTTGCTTTGTATGTATTGTCTGGCTGTTGTTCTTTGCAGATTCTGAAGGTGTTTGTCTCTGAAACGATTAGACCATCCTTCACAGCACTGTCCTTTATAAAAGACAGACTAATCACCACCTAGGGTTTTGACTTCACAGATGCCGCATCCTTCCGAACAACCAGAGGATGACTTCCTCAACGCCCTGCTGAGTGGAAGTGATTCGGTGTCAGGCTCACCTCTTTGGTCCCCTTCGCACAGTGACAGCGGGATCAGCGAGGATCCACCATCGGACCAGATGGACAGCCCACAGCAACCTGAGAGCCCCCCTGGAGATACTCATTACTTTGGTCCAGGGCAGCAGACTAAGGCAGCCCTGGAGGCTAATGCAACCATTAGCCTCAGTAAGTCACCACACAGGAATATACAACCAGTTCAGCTCTGTTTTCAAAATAAAATACTCTGTCATAGGAGTATTTAGAAATATTTGCATCAATATTTACTTAAAATATGAACATGAAACTAATTATCATGCAGTAAATGGTCCTTGTATACTGTATGTACTGCAGGCCTATATCATGTATTAATATAGTTTACTGCTACATTTTATTATTTATTTGTATAAGTTTATATATTTATTGTTTGACAAATTGAAACCCAACATGAAATGTATTGAATGCAAAGGAATGGAGAGAAAAATAATTTTCCCCTCTTTCACATGGCATTAACTAACAAAAACTGAAATATCTACAGACCTACAGAGCCATTCACTTAGAAGGACTTTCCCTTTTTTGTGAATAACTTCAGCTTTGCATGTCTTGTTGCATTTTACTGCTGTCCGTGTTCAACCTTGAGCTCATTTGAATCATTTTGTACACTGCCATTGTAACTTTACAGCAATACACAATCCATTTTAGGCTTGCAGAGTCACTGTCCTCTGAAATCCATGTACTCTATCTGTAAAAATCACGTTTTCATCAGCTCAGGCAAACAGCTTTATAACAGTACATGTTCCTCAACTTTGTTGAAAGACTTTACAAATGACAACTTTCTCAACTTTTCAGGGAAGAATAGTCTCTTTTTAATGTTTATCATATGTGTAGCTGCCATCTGAGGCAGCACTTATATATGTTTAATTTGTCATTTAATATTTACTTAAAACCACATTGTTAGGTAACAAGGAACTTAATTTTTGTTCCACATTATCCTCAGAGTTCTTTTGAAGAAGCAGCTTTGACTCTGATACTTTGAGGAATCAAAGTATCAAAGCCTTGGGCAAGAGTATATGAAGGACAAATCACAAGTATAAATCATTGTGTAAGTCATGTTCACTAGTGACGAGTCATAGGAAGTTTGCCCAGATGATAAAGGATTTATGTCCTTAAAAAGTTTCTAAAGTCATCTTTATTCCTCTTGAGTTAATGCGGCCAATGAGGTACGAATTTGTTGGTTTTCTGTGATGTGTGTTATGTGCATTTCTACTTCATTGTGTGTAAGTTTCTCATAATCTGTCAGCTAATTAGATTTGTATTTCTTTTCCTTAGTTCTGACAGCATTGTTGACAGCATGGCTTGATGACGTTGTGGTTGACATTGTTGAAGACATAGTTGAAGATATAATTGAAACAGGATACAAGATACATGATTACACATGCATCTTGTATCCATTGTCTGTCAATAAATGCCCGTTGAAAACCAAAGAACACTTTAGAGCCTTGATTGGACCCAAGGGGAGTAACAATATGGAAAGATAAGAACAGAACAAAAGAGATGACTTTATTTTTGAAAAGCTTTTAATGCAAATCTTACAGTCATACCCAGTATTGTTTTTTGCCCTGTAATTTTATTTTGTGTGTTTGGGTTTGTTGGCCTACTTTACAGGCAACAAACAGCTCACTTCTGACTCATCCTCTTTTTTCAATGCAATTTAAATTTAAGGTATATCAGAGGCGGTGAGTACAACAGAATTATACTCAGTATGTGATGTGATGTATTGATATACATTTTAAAGTCATGTGTTATTTAGTTTTAGGATAAATATTTTGCATAAATCAACACATTTCTGCCAATAAAATCAGGCTGAAAAGGCACAAATTGATGCATAATGTATCAGGAGATGTCTAATGCTCAGGCGCTCTTACTAAATTCATCCTCTCAGCGTACATAAGGTGTACAGGAGTTCTAAAGCCACCATGTCACTGATGTTACACTAAGAAAAACAAGTGCACAACAGCTTTTTTCATCACATAGCACCTATCCTTGATGTTTATTTACATGTTTTATTTTGTCTGTATGAGCACAGATGGCTGGGAACCTGACTTCCCAACTGGCAGAACGAGGGTTACACAATATCCGTCTGATGTACATAGACCGCAGCTGTCTCCTGGTTTCCCTCTAACTGTCAAGGACCTGCTCCTGTCTGGCACACCGGAGCTGGTAAGTGTGTCCCAGCTGTAGAATATGGTGTGCGATTGTGTGCATGAGAGTGATTGGAAGGAGCAGCAGGGTTAGAGAAATAATGTTTTCTTTTGGCTGCTCGACTCATGAGGAGAAGCTGTTTATCTCTGGTGTGAGTCGTGTGTGCATTGGAGCGTGCTGTGTGTGTTCTGCTGGAAACAGGTGGGTGCCTTTGCTCGCTGAATCTCTGCATTCACGAGGGACAAGGCCTTTGGAAATGCAAATGACATTTCTGTTTTTAAACATTTGTTTACAGGAAGGATTGCTGAGCATGCAGCAAACCTTCACAGCAGTGCACAGCTTTGTATTCTGCAGGAAGACTGGAAATATTTAAGTGCAGTTCATCAATGAGATGAAATGGTGCACACTTCACGACACTGATGTGGGTGTGAGTGAGTGTATGAAAGAAGGTAGATTAAAATGCTGAACATTATAATAGTACACAAATATGCAGTTTTCCAATTGTAATTAATATTATTTCATTAAAACTATTATTTATTTTATTTCCCCACTTGTTTTGCTGGTGCATTGCTGTAGTGTACGGTACTGCTGACACAGACCACAAACGCATCATTTCCTGTCTGAGAAATGTCATTTTAAAGGTCCAATACTGTAAAATGTGTCTTTACTAGGTTTTAAGATAAGATACATGGTAAATAAACTAGTACAGTATACAAAATTAAGAATAATAATTAGGGCTGTCAAACAATTAATATTTTTAATCTGATTAATCACAGGGCCAGTGTGGATTGATTTTGATTAATCACATTAGTACTCATTCATTGTTGTTCATTTTGTGGGAGCAAAAACACTCATGACAGAAGGTGATATATACACTTTACATGTGTTTATTTAAACTAAACAGTGGTTGCAGGTGTAGCGAGATATTTAAATAGTCAGTGTTACTCACTGAAGTCTAGTGTCTCCTGTCAGGACGACTGTCTTTCTTTACTTTTTTTTTTAGTTTCATACAGCCCATGGATTTTTGGCATTATGGTGCTTCTTAATAGTGTTTTGTACAAAGCATCTTGAGATACAATTTGTAAAACCTTTGTAAAGCCCATGTCCTCGACGATATTAACCGGTCTGCTGTTTTATACAATCCATTGTGTCAGTCAGTTTGTCAGAGGTCGACTTACTGAGGCCCTCTCATACAGTGTAAGTGATCTGGTCCATCTTTAACTTTTTGCTCCGTTATTAAGATGTTACTGCAAATAATCCAACAAATGACTGCTGTGCTGGGGTTTGATTACATGTTGCTATAGTAACTAGTCTTCCGGTGGGGTCGGACCGAGTCAGACCTTCGTATCTTCTATTTATTCAATATGGCCATAGTTTTGCTTGACATACATTTGACTGCAGTTGTGGGTAAGTGTCTATGGCACTGCCTCTCTTCAAAAAGTTCAGCCATTTCTGTTCATCTTTCAGTGTTTGTGGTGCGCTCCGTTCTTTTTCTTCTTCTACTCTGCTGCTACGTGAGCTCTACTGCGCCGGAGTGCTCCCACTATTTCCGGTGGCACTGCACTGCTTTCAATGGTGCATAGCACATGTGTTAATTGTGTTAAAATTTTTTATCACATTAATCATACAAATTAATTAATCGTGATTAACATATTAATTTTGACAGCCCTAATAATAATGTAAGTCTTTAGAAAGATGAGAAATAAGCAATATCAAATAAAAAATATGGAGTAGAATAACTTAATATACACAATAGCATCATCAATTATTATCTTGATATGTATATACTAATGTCCATGAAATAGGAATGATTTGGGCCATTCCATATAAAATGAACAAATTCTGAGAACATGTCCCTCAAGTCCCCTTCAGATCCAGCTGAAAATTTTATCACAGTATCTGCAACATATTTAATGAACCCATACCAATTTTCTCTTTGACTGGGCAACAACTTTTTGAGTTGTAGACTTTTGGAGTAGAAGGGTGGGTCAAAATTTGGGGCTTTCCACCAATTTTTGAGCCTCATAACTTTGTATGTGTTATATCAATGAAATTTTCAGGGTTGAAAGACTGATAAAAGCTCAGTTGAAAACAGTAATTATAATACTGCCATGTGCATTTGGGGTTTCACAACATCAAGTACAACTTTGAAAATTTTTAATTGTGATTTTTGCTGCAGCCAACTTCAGGCATCTATATCTTTGGAAATATGATATTTTGATAAACAGAGCTATGACCTGTTTAATGCCTACAATGCAGAGAATTAAAAACAAACATGATTATCCTGCATTAATGATTCACTTTATAATTGCAGGAAACTTTATCCACTCATAATGCCATGTGGGATAGCGTGTTGGTTGATGAAAGCTAGGTCATTTGAAAGAACCTGTCTTTATCTACATTTTGACGCAAAAATAATCTTCAAACCATGAATGACACTCTGTCAAAAAATGCAAAACAAATACGGACAAAGTTCTAATGCTCAAAAAAGACAGAAAAAAACACAAATTTGAAGCCCAAATTTTGACCTACCCTTCTCTACTGCAAAAGTCTAATAACTCCAAAACCTTTGGCTTGATCAAAGAAATATTTGGGATGAGTAGATACCGTGATAAAATTTTCAGCTGAATCAGAAAGGGTCATGTGGGAAACACTTATTGAACTTATATGGAACAACCCATTTGTTTTCAGACACATTCCTATATGTACAGTACACATCAGTAATCACCTTTGGAAAAGATTGATCAATAAAGATTTTAGAAGATATACACTACCTATCAAGAACACATTGTCACAATCATTTTATGAGAAAAAGTAAAAAAAAAAATCAGTTTTATGGGCAACAGTAAAGTACAATAAAAGCTGTGAAAATACATGCTTGGTCAGTACTGACAGCTCTGAGAAATACAATAACAGAAAAATAACGCATTTTAATTTTTGTGATTTGTGACTTCACAAGTCCTAACCAATCATAATCAGGGTAAAGTGCATTAGTCCCTCCATTCCTGACAATTAGTTTTTTGACAATTATACATGAAATTGTATGTACTGTACAGTATGTAATGGCCTTATGTCAGAATATGATATATCCCTGGTCCCCTTTAAATGGCCCCTTTAATTTAAGTTTTCTGTTGAAAAGTGGGTGGTTACAACACTTTTAAGAACGCCATTTCTCATTTCCTCACAGTGCCTTAGCTCATCAGCTGTCATGTACAGAGAAAGGATGTTTAATTTGTCAATTGCCCTATTACTGCTACTACAACTTCTGGACAAAGCCATACAGTATTATGGCAAGAAACGGTTTAAGTAAGAATTCTGAATGTTTCCCGTAGTGCCGTCACCAAAACTACCACATTGCCAAATGTTTCCATCAACAAAATTACTTTTTTCCGACCGAGGGGGAGGGGGCTGCAGCAACTGCGCACTGCCCCTTCAGCAGTTGGGGGAAAATGTCTTTGTGTGTGTGTGTGTGTGTGTGCGGGAGGGGGGGGGGTGGTGGGATGCAACAGGAAAGAGAGTAAAAAAAGCACAGTTTCCAGAATTAGGCTCCAAAGCAAAATTATGGTCACGTAGAAAAAAAACCTCATATGCACAGTTAGCAGACAAGTTACAAGTTACACATATATTAATAAATCAAAGTTCCAGAGAGCCATCGGTTTGTGTTGTGATGTGAGATAATGACATGTCACAACATATGTGGTATCAGTCTTGATAAGGAAGTCAGCGCTCTCTCCCCTCAGAAGTCCAGATCTAAAAGTCTCATGGTGCTTGACCATGGTGACACAGGTCAATAGAGTCCACTAAAACCTCCAAATCAGAGTGTGTAGTGATAAGCGGGTGAAGGGTGAAAGCGGAGCTTCATTCTCTAAACAGCGTCTCCTCCTACAATGAAGCTGGCTCATCACGACTGTCCAAGGAAAAAAAGACCAACAGGTTCCTCAGGATATTAGACGCTCCGCCCTCAGAAACTGGCAATTTAGAGCAAATCAGATAGTGATTGATGGTTTGGCTGCACTTGAGGACACATTCAAAGATTTTTCAGACTGACCTTCATTTGATGGACCGTCTTTTCCCTTTACTTACTGTAACTGAGTGTTTCTTGCCATGATTTGGATTTGTACAGGAGTTGTAGTGGCAGTAATAGGGCTATTGACTCTGTACTTATGCTAAATGTGGCTATTTTAAATCTAAAATATGAAATATGTTCAGAATTGTTTGCTGTTTACTACGTACTCCCATATGTGTTACGTCACCGTTTGGATATCTTCAGTATTAATATACGATGTTAATAATAATGAAAATAAAGAAAAAATACTGAAGGAGAAGATATGTATGTAAATCATGTCTATTGAGTGACATGGATGTCAAAAGTGACTCCTTAGTTTCCCCTTCGCTGTCTTTGGTTCATGTGGTCCGTAAACGTGCTTCTTAAACTAGTAGGTTCTTTTAAAAAGTTTGAGAGTCTTTAGTGATTAGAATGCAGTCATGTGAGGCTACTAAAGTGAAAATACCATTTGTCAAAGTCACTTCATTTAAGTTGAAAACATTATTAAAGGTGGAGGTCACTTGCGACAAGATCAACAAAAGCTGAGCAACGTGTTTGTGTGTGGGAGGGTGTGCAGTGTTGTGGATGTCACTGCACACCAAGTATCGATTTCATCTCTGCAGCCCACTTTAATAAGATGAGGGTGAGAGTGGCAAATGCAACTTAAGTTCTCAGACTATAATTGCTCTGAGATAAGCATGAAAAATGATGAAGGTGGCCTGATAGTCTGCGCATATTTAACTGCGTCGTGTGAGGCTGTGCAGGCTGTAGGCTGGGAGGTGGGATAGTGTGGCGGAAGAGAAGGGTTGGGAGCTTGAAGAAAATTTAATCAAACGGTGATGATGATGTTTTAAATATTAGTATTCATATCTCTGCACCAGCCCCCACAGCCTTCCCAACAGTCCATTCAAGAGCTGATTCTCAATGAAGATGAGAAGAAGCTGTTAACGAAGGAGGGGGTGACTCTACCCAGCCAACTACCTCTTACAAAGGTAAACCATTATCAATATTAAAAATGCAACACTGGAGACAATTAACAGCTTGCACAGTATGTCCTGCAGCTACTGAAAATGAAATGTTCTTTCTAAGTATGAAGAAAGGATTCTGAAGAAAATACGCAGAAAGATACGTAATAAGCAGTCTGCCCAGGAGAGCCGAAAGAAGAAGAAGGAGTATATAGATGGACTGGAGAACAGGTGAGAATACAAAGTGGGACTGAAGCGACTCATGAATTCAGGAGTCACAAGCAAAAGTGATCATGGCTTTGCTGTAGAGACGGACCATGAGGGGAAGTCTGATATCAAAAAAAGTTGATTAGTCTTCTGGTAAATTAAATTAAATATTTCTGACTTCAAAAAAGTTAATGGTTAAATTAGTGTGTAACTGTTCAGTAATCAGTCAGAAATAGACTTTTTTGTAGCAGACATTTTAACTGATTATAACCCCACAGGTGTGATTACATTTTTTCATTATGGCCAAATTGTATTTCAGTGCATCACTCCCAGGGTTTTGATTGGCATGGTTTTCTGAGACGGTGCATTTCTATAAAAGTGCTTTTTTGAATTTTCACATTAAAAATGTGAAAACAGGAAAATTTGAATAAACTTCCAGAATCTCCCTATTTCCGTCCTTTACATGATTAAGTCTGTCATATCAAGGTTTCACATAATTGATCTGCTGATTGCAGCATCTTCACAGTTCTTCTGATAATGTGTAAGACATGACTAGTAGTTCAGACCAGGATAGATGAAAAAACAAAAGCATTCCCAAAGACGTTGATTATTTCTGTTTCATTTCTAGTGTAACTCTCAGCCAAAATGCTCTGCCTCTTCTGATTGGGGGAAAAGGCCCTTTTTACACAAAATGAGCAATGGTTCTTGAACTGGGACTGATCAGGTTCTCTGGAACCTTGGTTCCATCTACTGAAGCAGCCCATGTTTACACAGGTTTGAAGTGCAATTATTCTAAACAGGGACATGTCATTAGGTGAACCATAGTGAACAGCAGACCATAACATGGTGTCTTATTTTCACAAACAGTATTACTTTTTGACATCTTTGTAACCTTAACCTTTATATCTTAATGTGTTCATTCAGTGTATTCAAGTGAAAACCTCCATCAATGAAACAGCACAGCCACTTTGATTCCAGAAAAAAACCTAATGTTTTTTGGTTCAAGTTCAAAGTCAAAGTTCTGAACCTGTTCAGTTTATTGTGCCAGTTCGCTGTTGGTGTAAAAGGGGCATGTGTAACACAGCCTTCAGTGCCACCTTCTGACCATGCAGACAAGTTTATTCACTGCTTGTCATTAGCCAAGTACCACATTCTGGGGTAAAATGTCCTTTCGGCTCCGTTGCTGGATGGACACATTCATTAAAAGTGTACATCCTCCCAATCATATTCCATAATACTTTTATTAGTTTGTGATGTCTGTTTTGCTGCTGTTGCATTGAAGCAGCCGTATGTTTGAGTTTAAACAGTACATTCTGGAAGTCACCTTCTGGTAACCGGATGGAGTGGCTACACTACCTACTTTGATTTTTGTTTTTGTCAAAGTTTGCAAGTATCTTCCCCAGATTTCCATTAGTCATCAGGCTTTTTGTCACCAAACTCTAACTCCTAGAACTTCTGTTCTGCAAAGTTAAAGTGAAGAGCTGGAGTACTCAATTTACATAATTTTTAAAAATGTGAGAAGGGAAAGTTTGTTTAATTTCTGAGTCCTCATGGGCCCTCTTTCCACCAAGTGAACTGTAGTTGTTGAACCACTGCCGTTCATGTTCCCTGGACCTTCATTCCACAAGGGGACAACTCTTCTTTCCACAGGCTACACATCAGCATACATCATTCATAGAGGGTGGTACACAGACCAAGTCTGTTTTACCAAGTCAGTAAGCTAGCAGTTAGCATTAGCTTACCCATAAGACCAAGCCACAGGTATTCCACATCATCCATTCCCCATGGAAAGCTGCTCAGTGACAATGAAGCAAAAAAATGATTTCTGTTACGCAATTCACTGCATACTAGGACCGCTGTGCACGAGTACCAGTGGTTCTGCCAGTCCCCCCTCCTGTGCCTTACCGTTCATCCAATGGCTGCCCAGACTGTGCCCTGTGGGAGACATCATGTGTTTTAAAACTTTAACTGTTTAGGTGATTTTAAGCGTTTCAATCTGATAATATAAAGAGTTCTTTTCAACCTTGTTTGTCGCTGCAGGTATCCTGTCAGCAGATTTACAGATGTCTCTTTTATCATCGTGGTCCATGGGGACAATACTTTCAGAGCCAGCGTGTAGTACAAGTGACTGGCCACTGGGGGAATGAACTTCAAATTTTAGTTGTAGTCTGATTTCCGAAAGGAGAAGAAGAAGAAGAAGTCTGATTTCCAAATCTTATGATACTTCTATGATTACCCATTTGGCCTCAAAATGGATACTACTTACTGTAGTTCCTTTGTCCACTACTATATACAGTCTATGATTATCGCTAATCCTTTATTTTTTTTTTAGTTTGGTCATTATTTGCTAATGCTTTCAACTTCCCTAGTTATACATGTAATACTTTCTAATTGTCTGTAGGCAGTTGTTATTGCACATACCATTTTTTTCTGCTGGTTTCTCAGACATTTACATGTTACAGTTCTCTTTATAAGCAATGAAATGTGACACTTTCTAATTCCATTTCACATTTCAATTAATGCAATCATTTTTGAAATCCAACTTCCAGAGTCTCAACCAGTTTAGTTTAGGTGGAAACATGGAACAGTTCAAATTACTTTTGAAAACCAGAACTGAGTATCTTCCCGAACAGTGTCTACATTTAACATGGTGATTTTCTGAAATTTCAGAAGTTTGTGTTGAAGTCTGGTCTGGTTGATGTTAACCAACCGCAGTCCAAAGCTAACAGTATGTGTGTCACTGTTGCAGCTGTAGAGGAGTAGAAGGGATGCACTGAAGAGAGTGGGAATGATCAAGAGGATGTCCATGTAAAAAAAACAAACAAACAATCCAAGTGTATAAGCTGTTATAGACGTAGGCAAATGAGAAGTTAGCTAATGTCAGCAAACAAGCGACTCCACCACAAAGTTCATATAAGCACTAAAGGACATGTTAATGTTACATATTGAACCTTTTACCTAAAATGTTTTCAGTTTGCTTTATATGTTTTAAATGGTGACATGTTTTATCTATTATATTGTTTGGTTATACTGTCAGTATTATCTTCTAGGATGGCTGCCTGCAGTGCACATAACCAGGAGCTGCAGAGGAAAGTGTCTCAGCTGGAAAAATGTAACATGTGAGTTTCTCTTTCCCTTTTCATCTCTCACTTACATATTCGCTCAAAATCACTGTTTCTAATAGCATTTCCTCACCCACTTTCACTCCATGTTAATCCAATCTTTTCTTGTCTACCTTTTCCATTATTCATTGGATTCCTTTTCATTTACTTTGCTCTGTCTTCTCTTCAGGTCACTAATGGAACAGTTGCGCAGGCTCCAGGCTCTGGTCATGAATTCGACAAACAAGCCAGCCCAGACTGGGACTTGTGTTCTGGTATGGTGCCCGTCGTGTGTGCGGGAGCCAAACAGATAAACAAACCGTGATACAGATGCACAGTGCTAGACCTGGTTTAGCCTCAGAGAAAGACCAGTTAAGATCAAAATGCATACACTGTGAAAACTGACACAGGCAGATGGATGGAAAGAAAGTTGTTCCACCTGACCGACCACATTTATTCATTCTGATCACTGCAATGGAAGACCTACGGCGAGATGAGTGAAGAGGAATTTTAAACTAGAACTGCACTCAACAGAGATGTAGACTCACGCCTACTCTAACTTGTGCCAATACCCAAGCTTTGCAATAAGGTCAACATAGCTTCATTTGTTTTTGACATACTAGATCTTTTATGACCCTGTGATCTTGACCTTTAGTCTACAAAAACACAGTCACAGTGCTATTTTCAAGGTCGACCTGCATTGCAAGTTTGGTGAACCTAGCATCATTTGTTTTTGACATAGCTCATTTATAAACATGCTACCTTGACCTTTAATCTACAAAAACATGGCTACAAATGCTAGTCCCAGAGTCAACCTGCATGGCAAGTTTGGTGACCCTAGCTTTGTTTGTTTTTGACATAAACAAACAAAGCTTTATGACCTTGAAATTTGACCTGTAGTTTACAAACATAGCCATAGGTGCTAGTCTCAAGCTCACCCTCCATGGCAAGTTTGGTGAACCTAGCATCATTTGATTTCAACACAGACCTCTCACTATCTTTTGGCTTTGACATTTAACCTTTAATCTACAAAAATATACACACAGGTGCTCATTCCAGGGTCAACTGACATGGCATGTTTGATGAACTGAGCTTCATTTGTTTTCACCTTACAGCACAAACAGACATACAGATGCGTGGACCTAAAATGAAATGTTAAACCTTGAACCTGTGAATGTGAATCACTCTGAAAGAGCATAAGGATCTCTGTTTCTTAAAGCATATTCAAGTTAATCCTCATACAAGTTTTACATTCTAGGTTTCCAACACCAACCTTCTTGTGTGAATAAATTTCCATCTCTGCAGACTGTCCTTTATGTAACTTTGTCTCCGTGCGTCTCATTTGATTTTCCACCCTTTCCTCAGGTGCTCCTCCTCTCCTTCTCCCTAATCCTGTTCCCCAGCCTCAAGCCCTTCTCCGACACCAAGGTCAGCCAAGGAGACTTCAGTCCAGTCAGAAGTGAGTAACGTTCACAACCAGGTGCTTGTGTGAGCTCAGCTGCCAGAGCTAATCTGGACTTGCTCTGTCACGGCTGAGGAGCTTGTTAGAAATGCAGTCTCACCCATTGCTGCAAAGGTTTTCACCTGCAGAGCCTCGCAGTCTGTCCAAGGATTTAGTTTAAGATTAGAGCCAGTATGCATAGCACCTGGGTAAATTACCATAAATTATTGAGTTTTCAATGTTCTATAAGCGGCACATTTCCTTAAAGTAATGTTTTGCAGAGCACTGAGGTGTAATTTGTTTAAATATGCAAAATGAACAAAAAAGCAGAAATGAATCAAGAAAATGAGAAGCGTGAACCAAATACGTAACAAAAAGAACAAAAACAAACAAAATAGTGATCATAAAATTCTTTCATTAATCAAGAAAATCAATGTAAATAATGAAAAACATGAAAAAATATTCAGTGATTAATAAAATGAAAATATTTCAACGACAAATGAACAAATTAGTTCAGGAAATCGTCAAAAAAATGGAACGATGAGCGACAAAATAAAAAAAGTTGACAAATACGATGTAATGATAAACCAATTAAGTGGGGGACCTAGTAAGATAAAAAAGGGCTCATGCTCCATTTTGTGTCACGACCCTGTTTGTGAAAAGGCAGGTTGAGACAATACACTGTGCACACGTCTAAACCCAACAACACAGTTCCAACATGCGACCACAGTAATAAGCAGCGCTGCACGTCCACCAAGGTTTGACATTGTTTATCTTTTCTTCATGCCGTCTTATTCTCCCTGCAGTCCAGTCACGGTCCCTGCAGAACCTCCAGGCATCCCGTGTGCTGCATGTCATTGACCCTCGATTTTCCAGCAAGGATGAATCGGAGCCTCTGCATCGGCATTTCCCAGGAGACACAGGAAGGGAAGACATCAGGGAGCTGATGGGGAAGCATGGCGTGAACCGAGAGCGGGCCGACTTGGAGGCTCTTTCTCTAAACAGCAGTTGGGAAGAGAACCATTTTCACGTGGACCCAATTACTGGTCGTGTCACCACTGTGACTTTGGATCCGCACCGCCCTGCCAGCCTGCGGCCTCACGCTGATGACATGTGAAAAAGATGAAGAAATTATCCCCGCAGGAATTCCCCGCAGTGTGCTCTTCCTCACAGGGGAGCATAGAATTATCGGTGACTGCTGTTTACACAGGCAGGGAAATTAGGTTGTAATCATTCCTGTTTTTGCCTTTCATGTATTAAGTGTCTATGTCTTTTCCTTATTTGTGATACTGTTTTTTTTATCAACATTATGGATTTAGATAGGATGGAATATAATTGTGCACCCTTTGTCTTGGGGCTTTGATAAAGTGTAAATGAGTGTTTTGGAAGTGATAGATATTGCTTTGAAGACATGTACAGTGTTGATCTCAGCCGACTAATAGGCAGATGCATTTTGATAGAACTGATTGGACTGTTTAGATTAATTCAAATAAAACTTGTCAAAACTGGATCAGCCAACAAGAGGATGCATCTTCTCTGTGAACCCTTCAATAATTAAGAGACTCTGAGCTGAATTCTCACTCCCACAGACGGTTCTGCCTGGAACGAAATGATCTGATGTCTAGACAGGCCACGTCTCTAAGGACAAGTACAGTAGGTTTTTAAGCCTCTAGCGACGTGGTTTACAGAGACAGAAAACTAGGGCAAAGGTGGAATAGGTGACCTCTTATCATGGGAGTGGGGCGTCTTTGCCAATAACTGACATGTGGATGTGTTTACTGGTTGCGGACAGGCTAGCGTTCATGTTTGCACTACACGCTACTGTCTGGCTTGTCAGTGCACACCAGCAGTGATTACATGACAGGTTGACCTTTTCTGGCAGCAGGCAGACTTAACTCTGAGGGAGTTTTGTGATTAAATAACACAGTTCACATACCAACAGGGATGAAATATAGTGTGCTTTAGATTATATATTGCATGAACACTATAACTGCTAGGATTTGCAATATACAGTACCTATAGCAACAAACAGGTCCAGTGTACACATGTATTATTTCTAGCTCACAAAAACAACTCTAGTCTATGTATTAATTAACCTCACTGAATATGTCAAGTTATAACATGACTTTGTTTAATGATTACTGGTGTTTTGGTCTCTGATTTTATAATTCTTATCTGCAGGAAAAGGTGGACGCTGGTTTCAGAATCTCACGTCCGCTGATAATTTTGGCATACGTAGGTGGAACCGGTGGTTTTCAATAGAGGGTGCGATTGCTTGTTTTAAAAAAGGCTGAGATAACTTGAACTATGATCGCCACCCAGCTTGTCTCACACGAAGCAGAGAAGGATCACAAAAAATAATATTTCAAAAACATGGAAATTTAAATCAACTAGCTATATACTATGCAGTCCATGAGAACTGTGACTAATCTGTAAATGTAAGTAAAGTTTTATTTATATAGTACCTTTCGAGATAAAAACCACTAAGTACTTTACAATCAAATGCTAAAAGAATAAACAATAAAGTCACAGTAAAATAAGATATATAAAATTGCAACAATATCATAAAAGACCAAGCAAATGCAAGTTTAAAAAGATGTATTTTTAGCTGCTTTTGAGTTCACACATCTCAGGGTAGAGAGTTCCAGAGTTTGGGGTCCACGGCTGCAAACGCTCTGTCACCTTTAGTTTTTTGCCTCGTCTGCGGCACAGCCAACAAACCAGACGACCTCAGGGTCCTGCTGGTGATGTACGGCTTTAAAATGTCTGTGAAGATTCTCAGTCGTCCAGGTCATAGTATCCAAGGCGTGTGGTTTTTTACGGCTTTAAAAGCTCTTGAATGTCGGACAGTGCGTGTCCACGTAGTCTGTACCTGTCAGAAATATAGAAACACATTTTTCTTGTCAAATAAAGCTTCAGGCACAGCATAGCTTATTATTTTTTAATGGAAAATACTAATGTTGGACCAGACTGGAGATGTTGGCAGGTGAATCTGGTTGGCTTGGATACAAACATTTTTTCTTTTTTTTTTTCTTTTATGGCAATCACAACATCCACTGGCATGAGCTTTAGTGATGACTTGGAGCATATGAAATGCAATCATGGGTACATATATTGAGAATTTTTTTTAATTCAAAGAGCAGTGTATATGACGCAACCGTACTGGCTCGCTCAATTAACAAACAACTGACTTATTTAAAATCTGGGGCAGTAGCTAGAGGCGCATGCATGCTCTGTAATAAAAAAAAGTAATAAGACTATATTCACACTGCCAGCCTGAGCACTCATATCTGACTGTTGTATGAATGTTCACAACATATACTTAAATTTATCACTCGAACGATTGTGTTCTGGTCACAGTCCTAAACCAACATACAAACACAATTGTAGCAGTGTAAAGCGTTTTTCCTTCAGTAAACAGTGAAAACAGCCAAACAAGTTGTGTATTCGAAACCTTTCTTTCAAGTAAACATAAGCATTACCAAGTAAAATGGTCCTGTCATGATCTTACTATTATGCATGGTGTTTTTTATTCAAATTACTGCTGCATTCATGCGCAGGTCGCATCTTACTCCTTTACATGTTGATGGTTGAGCTCATTTCAATGACTTTATGATGTAAGTGAGTTGCCTTCAATGCAGGGATGATCACAATCAGTCTAGCATTTGTATTTAATTTATGACCGCATACCAAAGTCGCATTAAAAAATCAGGTTTTATGTGATTTGAACCATTCACCCTGTCATGAAATAACATATTTAGTCACATATGATCAAAAAATACCAGATTTATGCCACTTTTGCCTGTTGTGTAAACACAGCCCATCTGGCAAGGATTATTCAGAACATAAACATCATAAGTCACACATATTACCTTCATGCACAAATCAAACAGAACATACTATTGTCTCTGAAATACAGAAAAAGGAACCTCGGATCTTCTTGAGGCAGTGCAACTTGTTCCAGAATGAGTGTTTGATGTTGTGGACCCATACTAAAGTCAGACATAAGCTTCTTACTCCAACAAAAGCCAATGCTGGACAAGTGGCAAGACTTCAGAGGTGGCAGTCTCTGATGTCCACATCAGAACTAGTTGATGGATCAGGCATGGGGCCATACGCCACCAACTTGGCATGTTGCTACATCCATATGGCACCTCTATAGCCACAATCACCCCCTGGCCACGAACAGGCCTGCTCCTGGCCCATGGACCAGACAGGGCAGAGGGCATCCCTCCAAGTACCCTTGCAGCTGTGCTAGCTATGGTGCCTCTGGCCTCACCCAGTGTACTGGAACCAGAACAGACAATACAGTACATGGTGAGCAGGATCCACCAGAGGGCAAAGAGCCACGTACCTGTAGAAGTGCAACTGTCAGTCCAGGATTAGGCAGGTGAACCTTGACATTCTCACCCTCCTCAGCACCTTCTCCCTTGTCATAAAGTATAACTAGCAGTACCTGGGTATGGGGCAGAGGGAAGTGGTCAAAAAGGAGTTCAGTCAGTGCCTCTACAGTCAGCATCCACACAGTTCACCAAAGACTCTAACCCTAACCTCCAGAGAGCTCCACCCATTGATAAATGTTATTTGTTCAGCCTGTGACTCCCAGGCTGTTCTTTGACTGTCTAGTCTTAGAACTCATCTTACTGTTTTTTCCACAATTTTCACACATTTGTTTTAGAGAATATGACTGTCTTTTTCATGTTAATGGTAAAATGTGTATGATTTGACAGAAGAGACAAGGTAAAGTCAGCTGAAGTTCTCATATTGTGCAGATCCATCTTTTTCAGTTTACATGAACGGTGAGTAAAATAAACGCTGTGAACTAGTATTGCCAATCCTGACCAATTGGAACCTCTTTTCTGGCCCAGATATGCAGTCAGTTCTGTTCTCTGTTACATCAGATACTTGTACAGATGTACTTTGCACCAGGTTTTCCAAATAGGAAACCGTGGATGACCAAGGAAGTCCAGACCTGCTGAATGAGCTTTCAGGTCAGGTGACAGACAGCAATATAACGTAGCCAGGAAAAAGCTGAAAAGAGGCATGAAGAGGGCCAAAGCTGCACAGAAGTACAAAATTAAGGAGCACTTTAACAATAGCAACCTAGCACAGATGTGGCAACGTATTCAGCAAATCACCAACTCCAGGAGTAATCCAGACCCACAACATCAACCTGGAGGAGAAGCTCATTTTTATGCTTGTTTGACACAGTAAGAGTGGAGACGAGTAACAACAGCTGCTGCTTCTGACCACCCACTGACGTCATGAGGTGAAGTCTTTGCTTCAGTGAATACCAGGAAAGCTGGTGGGCCAGATGGGATTACTGGGAGAGTGATTAGAGGCGTACTGGTGTGTTAGTGCCATCTTTAACATGTCACTCCATGTGTTCATGTCACTCCATTGTACCCACCTGCCTTAAATCTGCCACAAACACTCTAGCTCCTAAATGCAGTAAGATTTGCTGCCTCAGTGTGTCATGATCTGGTGTTTTGTTTTCTGTGTTCTGTTTCCTGTTTTATTTTGATAGTCTGTGGGCTGTGTTATGTTGGGTTACTTTGTTTTCCTGTACACCTGTGC
>JAQQAE010004672.1:0-18500 GCA_029823295.1 Pseudamia nigra | reverse complement strand
AGCTAGCCCACAACACCTTGCCCAACTCTTCGACGGGATACTCACCTTTCCATGTTGTGTCTGGTTACAGGTTTCCTCTGTTTCCTGACAAAGAACTTTCCAGTAACATTCCCTCTGCCCTGGCCTGGATTACCAGGAAAAAGGTCTTGTGGAATCGAGCCCGGACTGCTCTCCTTCGCAGTCAGGCTCGTATCAAGGCAGTTGAGAATCGTCATCGCTCCTCTAACCCTCCTTACCAAGAAGGGAATAAGGTTTGGTTGTCGACCAAGAACCTTCCCCTCTGCATGGAGAGTAGAAAGCCGGCTCCTCGTTTTATTGGGCCATTCCCAATATCCAAGGTGGTCAACCCGGTGGCGGTCCAGCTCCGATTATACAGGAATATGAAGGTTCACCCTACCTTTCATATCAGTCAAGTTAAACCCGCCAAGACTAGTACACTGGTTATTTCCCTGTGTGTTCTTGTTGGTTACGGTTCTGGTTTGTCTCTGGTTTCTCGACTCTGGTTATTCCTCTTGTACCTCTGCCTGTTTCTGTTGCCCTCCTGGTTTCTTGACTCTCGCCTGCTCCTCATCGGATTATCTGCACCGCCGACTGATTTCCCGTGTGCCCTGACTCACGCCTGTTCTTCACGCCGCCTTCGCCTTCTTCCCGTCGGATCATCTGCCTCGCTGACTGGATTTTCCTGGGTTCCGATCATCGCCTGTCCCTGACCACGACCCCGCCTGATCCCTGTCGGACTTCGCTCCCGCATCTTCGTTTCCTCCCACGAGTTTCGTTTCCGCATTCCACCTGAGTCAGCGGCTGAGACTCCGGCTGATCTACGACACAGTATTCAGCAGGGGGTAGGAAACGAGTGTGTGAAGGGATTACTCAAGCTCACTGACTGTTCAAGATTGACTAATTTTCTCCTTGTTGTTTATTAAACTGTGTTTAAACGCCCCTTCCGAGTCGCTGTCTGCATTTGGGTCCATTGTATCAGACATCCGTGTCAGGAGTGGTGAACACTCAATTGCGCAAGTGAACCCTGGTGTGGTTCACTTACAGCATGAATGAAAATGTACCATCCAGTGAACCAGAGAGTAGGCATGACTTCGAGCTCAGTGCATTTATTCATGAGGATCGTGATTAATTCATATGTATAATTTACAGACATGTATGTGATCTTAACTTATAAATCCTCGCAATGCCTCACTCATTGCACAGCAGCACTAATCTTTCGTTCTCAGCAGGGAGCTATCCAGCAGGTACATAAGACAAATGCACCAATACCGAAGAAGGCAAAGGAGAACGAGAGACAACAGGCTGCTGCGGGTACACAGAGCAACATGCTGGGTAGCTCGCTGCCTCACCTGGTGCTCGTACTGGGCAGCTTCTTGTGAAAAACATATTATGTCTGAACACCACAAAAAAAAGGAAAAAATTTATTTATTTTAGATGAACAAGTCAACTCAAGGGGATGGATTTCCATTTTCAGCCCAGCCAGTCAATGAGCTGGGTTTTCTTAGGCCTCGTGCCTCTTTTCTTTGTGGTCAGTGCAAGTGAGGTTAAACATATAAGACTAAAATGTATTACACTGTAGAAGGTAACACATTCAAAGAAATGCATTTTATGATTTACTGTCAGTGTGAACTGAAGGAAATTTAAACTGTCTGCAAATGTGCAGGTAAGAATCACCTTTCACTTTATTCTGTTTACACTTTGTAAAACATAGTGTACAAGGCATCTATATGTTTATACTATATATATTATTGCCTGATCTACCATGTTGTTTTTGAACAGCCAAAACTGGCAGCCATTTATTTACTATTATTATGATTTATACTTGCATTACTTGCATCATCGTCGCTCCACGTGTATGTCTAGTTTTTGTGTCGTTGTCCACTAACTGGAACTGAACAGCGTTAACATGTAGTACTTGGCCAATAGAACGAATTCTGATTCTGATTAAAAATGTAGTAATGGCGCCATCTACTGGACATTAATTCCACACCACAAAACATTGCCCTGATGTTCAAAGATAACTTAAACCAACAAAACTGACAGAATATTTGTGACTTAGATCGAGCTATACAGTTCTAACTATGTTACTATAAATAGTTGTTCCTGATTCATTTATTGTTTGTCAAATGTATTTTAACTCTGTAGACTGCCAGATTTAAAAGAGACATTTTATGAAAAACATAGTTTCATGACATTCCTGTTTGCAAAATAGGTCTGGGGGTTCTAAAAATAATGTGGAAGTGTCACACTTCTCGCACGGCCCCTTTTCAGATAACGTGACCTGGAACACTCCTTTTGTTTTTCTGGATACTGGTGATGTCACAAACAAAATCACAGTACTCAAAACCAACAGGAACCAAAAAAAAACCATCGTGGGATATTGCACTAGAAAGTATACATGATGGTATCCATGGAACAGACAGGAAAAGGGCGTCATCAATAGCTGCTCATTTGCATGTAAAGCAATAAAATTGGAAAGGACTTGTTTGATACAGGCCTCAAATGAAGGCCTATATCCCTAAGCATCCCGAATCCACTGAGAGAAATCTTAACCAAGGCTAAAAACTAGAAAGGCGTTTTAACTTGGGAGTGATTTAGTGATTTAGGGAATGGTCTTAGAGCGACTATGAGGAAGGTCTGAACTAAAACTTTTATCTCAGTGAGGAGGTGGAGTCACCCCTGCTATGTATGACACATGATTTGGAAAGCTGTGACTGGCTGATCACACCTGTCCGAAAAGATGTTTCCAAGTGAGAATGAATGGAGAATCAGCAGGACTAATCAGAGACATTTATGACAACACACGGCACTAGTTGATGCCACCGTTATAAATCACACTGTACATAAAGCCGTAAAATGTTTGAGAACACAGACCTATTTAAGATTATAAAAGAAACAAAATAAGCAAAATGAGCAGCAAAAGTGTATCAAATAATCCAGAAAAATTAAAATGAATAAAATATGCTACCAAATGAACAAAAAGGCATAAAAATCATGTACATAATGAACAAATTAGTCAAGAAAAATGAACAAAACAGAAAAGTAGTTCATTTTGCTTCGTTATTTTGTTACCTCCACAAGTTTTGTTTCCTCTGTTAGTACCATTTTCTTGTTGCCTTTGTTCATTTTTGGAACTTGTTTTATTTATTTTTGTATATTTTCTTTATTATTTTCTTCATATTTTTGCTCATTTTCTAGATTATTTTGTTAATTTTCCATTTCCCACAGAAATGTCGTTCTCCTCATGAACATCATTTAGTTGCTTTTGATGTTAAATGAATCCATGCATTTGTTATGTCTAAGCTGGATTATGGTAAATCACTACTGGCAGGATGTCCAAATAATGACATAAAAAGTCTCCAGCTGATCCAAAATGATGCAGCAGGAGTTTTAACTGGAGTCAGAAGGAGAGATCACATTTCTCCAATACTAGCTTCTCTTCATTGGCTACCTGTAAAATTTAGAATAGAATTTAAAATCCTCCTCTTAACTTACAAAGCCCTCCCCCCATTGCATTTGGCTTGCTCTCGGTGGTTCTGTTGGGTTTACTCTCTGTATAGTCTTGAGGTCTCGGTCTTGAATTGTGAAGCACCTAGAGATAATCATCGATTTTGATTGGCGCTATACAAATAAAATTGAATTGAATTTCCATTTCCTTTGCTCTTGTTCATTTGATTATCATAATTATTTTGTTCCTTTTTACTCCTTGTTTTGTTAGTTTTTGCTCCTTTTGTTCATTTTTATAATTTTTTTTAGTTTATGATGCTCATTCTGGTAAAATGTTTGAAAACACAGACCTATTAAAAATGATAAAACAAAGGAAAAAGAAGTAGCAAAAGAGTTTCAAATAATCCAGAAAAATGAACAAAATCATGCCCAAAATACTCAAGAAAATTAACAAAACTGAAAAAATACACTCATTATTGCTCATTTTTGTTCCCTCCATAAACTTTGTCCCCCTTGTTAGTATCATTTTCTTGTTATTATTTAAATTGTGGTCGCTGTTTTTCATTTAATTGATTATTTGGTTAATTTTTTAGTTGACTTCTATTCATTTTTCCCCAAAATTTACAAAATGATCAAGAAAATTAACAAAACTGAAAAGAAATGAAGAAAAATGGGTAAAATGACTGAGAAAATTAATTTAAAAAACTAATAAAGAAAAATATTAAACAATGGCCAAAAATACCCCAACAATTACATTATTTATGTAAAGTTTTTTTTAAAGATATTTTAGACAGCTTATGAATATTGTTTGGGTTGAACCCACCCATCCCTTCTGAAATCTATGTCTATGTATAAAAATATTAGTATAGTACTGGATCAGATGATGGATATACTGTACGGTCATACAATATACTCATCTAATTCACCCAACACAAAATGAATGATTACTCTTTAAACAATTTGCTTTGATTTCTCCTTTTTTTTGCTGTATCTGCTGCGTTAGTGCCATTAATTCTCTTTCACTTTAAAGCCTACACATTCTTCCCTTGGAAGCAGGATTGATTCCAGGTTGAGTGTCTGAAGGTGCATATGCCACGTTTTTCAGAACTGGCTTTTCCAGGGGATACAGCACTCATCTCTGAAAGACAATACTGCTGACTTTGTCATTTTATTCCTCTGAAGCAGTCACTTTGTCCAACAAGAAGACACAGTTACACATGTCGAACACTAGGTGGCAGCTTGACTCAGGCCAAAACTGCTGCAAAGAATGAGAATGTGCCTGCTGAAATTAAAGGTCAGATAAATGCAATAGATACACAGAGCATCAAGTGTTTTTTGTTTAGATGGTTTTGCATCTAAACAAAATATGTGATGTACTGTCTCATCGTGACTCAGGATCCAAACTTTCACTAGTCATAGTATGTTTAGAAAACTCTTGGAATTTGTTTGTATTATTTTCCTACAGTTCACTGTCATAAATGTCTTTTTGTAAATTATTTAATTCATTTTGTTCATTGCCCAAGGATATGCTACTGGCTCCATAAACCTCAATCTGTTACTTTGGTTGGTCATTTCTTTTGCTTTTGTTCATTTTGTTCAATTTTCATAGATGTTAATTTCATTCCCCATCTTGTTCCTATGTTGTACGTGAAGTACTTTCTCCTTGTAATTCAGGATCAAAACCAGTCATAGAATTTACTTCAAGTTTTAGAACTGTCTGGGAATCAAATAGTTAGGCTAAAGGGACTGTTTTTACATCATCAACTATAAATCCTCATTTTAAAGCTAACATATTTTTTCCCACATTCCGTCACTGACACATTTGTGTCCCTTAATTTTGTCTGTGATAAACTTTTCAAAGGGAGATCAGATTTTCAGATTCAGACAATGACACTATTGAAAAATGTTGACAAGTAATACAATTTTTCTTAGGTCTCAGAGGGGTAACAGTGATTTGATTTATATTATACAGTTCTTACAGAAAAGCCCATTAGTGTCATCTTTTTTCTGACTTGATGTGATTATGAAAATAAGTGATAATTATATAATACAGTAATTAGCTAAAGTACACTACTGTTTGTATATGTAAATATTTTCATATTACATCACACTGACACAAAAAGCAATCTAAAACAATATTTAAAACAGAGATTTCATGGTAACATTTAGAGAATATGAATCTTTTGGGCATCTGCTTTACATGCTAGCGAACATAAATAATGACTTTTGTTCATTTTAGTTTCATTTTTGTTCATTGATGGAACAGATTTCCATTTTTTAATTCATATCCTACACTGTTTTCCTTCACTTTGTGCGGAATGGGTTGTTATGGTTGATATTTTGTTCATTTTTGCTCATGTTTTGTTCATTTATGTTCATGTTGGTCACCTTCACGAACTTTGTTTCCTTCGTTAATGTCATTTTCTTGTGTATTTCATTTATTTTTGTTGCTTTTGTTGATGTTCTTGATTATTTTGTTCATTTTTGGTTCATTTCTATTCATTTTGTAGCTTATCTGGTTCATTTTTGTACATTTTCTTCATTCTCCCTCCATTTTCTCAGTTATTTTTCATTCATTTTTTGTTCCCATTAAAAGTATTGTTCCCATGCTAAGCTTCATTTTTTAACTTTTGTTGTGCACTCTTTTTTTCCCCTCAGTTTACATACATAAATGTTTTTTTTGTTACTTATTTCATTAAATGTGTCCATTTTTCATTACTCTTGGAAATGTTGCTGGCTTTGTAAACTTCATTTTGTTACTTTTGTTGTTTCATTTCTTTTGCTTCAGTTTATTTTCTTAATGATTTTCTTCAATTTCTGATCGCTCCATAAACTTCAGTTTGTTCCTTGTATTCTCACTTTTTCTTCTTTTTGTGAATTCCTGTTCATTTTCTCAACAATTGTGTTGATTTTTTTTCTTTTCCTTGATAGTTTGGTTCATTTTTGTTCATTTGGTGGATTATTTTGTTTACTTTTGCTCATGTTCTCCATTGTTTTGTTAATTTCTCATACCCCTTAGAAACATTGTTCCCTTCCTAAACATCACTTTGATTCTTTTGATGTTCGTTTATTTTGCTTTTGGTTCATTGTCTTTATTATTTTGTTTAATTTGTGATCTCTTCATGGACTTGAACTGTTTACTTTTTCTTTTTTGTGTAAATTTTTGTTCATTTTCCTGATTATTTTCTTCAATTTTTGATTTCTTTGTGAACTTGAACTGTTCCTTTTTTCTTCTTTCTGTTTAGTTCGGCTCATTATTATCCATTACTATTCATGACTGTTTTGCTCATTGTTGCGTTCATTTCTGTTCATTTTGTGTATTACTTTGTGCATTTTTGTTACCTTTTATAAACCTATGCAAAAAACTTGCACAGTGACACATTTCCACTTCCTGAGAACACAGAAAATAAAGTGTTCAATGCTCAAAATGACCAATTGGATCCAGAGATGGCCAACTAAAAATGTATAAACCAAACCTACTCTGTTGATTTAAAGCATGGATGCCATTATCAATCATAAACTCATACTCATGATTTGATTACTTACCAGAGTAATTTATAATCAGTGGCCAAAGTCAAAAGGCTGGTCATCTTTTATCAGCTCAGACTTTGCCGAGCAGGAAATGCAAAGACCTCATAAAGTGTTCGATAAGCAGATATAGATCTTTGTGATGTGAAGCCCTTTGGCAGGTAAAGATGGCACCACTGCTCTCATGGTACTTTGGGGGTGTGTCAGAATATGGTGTTTGACATCCCCGGGGAGCAATAACCCTGAATTATTTATGCTTCATTCCTGGTGGAGTTGCTTTTCTCAGAGCACCGGGTGACTGGTCCTTTTTTATTTTACATGGGAGAAGAGGGTCAGGGGTCAGGGTTCGGGGTTTTGGTGTCACAGAGGTCGTGGGGAAAAGGAAGACATGTCTTTATAGAGCATAAGGACTATTGCATGGAGAGCCCGGCCCAAAAGCTATCCGAATTCCACCACTGCTTTGTGCCTGATGTTCTTAATGCGTCTGAGTGGGTGTTGGAGATGACATGAAGCCTGGGCTCTGGACGATCCCCGAGCCCCTGCCCCCGTTTTAGCATCCTGACACATACGCTACTATAACAATGAGAGACAATAAAGGGCACTTGAAGTTAAACTGGGAGATAACTCAGGGTGCTATTGTCAGTGTTAAGCATTGTTACGCTAACAACGTGCAGAATAAAAGTTAGAGAGAAGAGGGAGTGCCTGGTCTGAGTTCCGACTACACAGTTTGTTCTTTTGCTCTTTGGCAAGCTCGATATATTCCTAACATAGCACACTGAAGGTTAGTTCACTGTGTAATTATGGGATGTGGAGTTATATATCCCACATGCTGAGATCTGTTCTTTGTGGTCGAGCTCCAAAATCACTGTGGTGAAGTTCTGACGTTGCTGAATTAGCAGCCAGTTCATAAAACAAAATACTTGCCATTGTTATTTAAGGACTAATGAACATATGAAACTCAATCCCTTCATATTTAGAGTAAAGTGGAGTGAAATGCACAAGGGCATAGGTTTCATTTCAATACAAAAGGTGAAGCATTTTAAGTCGACCATCTCTAATCCTCATGGAAATGTTGAGGACTGAATGGCTCATCGTCTGCATCCTGATGATGCAGTGTTAATGCATCAGTTTGTTGATGAAAGAGGACATAAAATCCACAAAAGAATCAAGAAAATAGACAAAAGTGAAAAAAAATCCACAAAATTAATACAAATAATCCGTAAGTTGAACAGAAATGAACAAAATTATTAAGAAAGCAACCATAAACATTACAGAAAAGGCAGCACTCACTAACTCATTGAAAACCCAGGTTTACAATGAGTTGAGTGAAAACACAAGTGAAAACCCCGCAGCCTATGCACAACACTAGCTGAGACCTGCCTTGGTTAGTGTCAGATAGTATGATGGTAAAGATGGTAAAGAGGAAGTTGTCATCTTTAAGTAAAGTAATGAAAAGAAAGGTAAATAATTGCGAAGTAAAGTTAAAAAAGTGATTATAAAGGGTATATAAGTACAAATAAATATGTGACATATGATATGAATCTGAGCTGGCAAATAAACCATGGATGAACCATGTCATTACTTTATCCATTTCAAACTGGTCAAGTAAAAAAAAAAAATCTACCAGCATATATAGCTAAATAAGAGCTATATTTATTTTCTTTACAGCTTGTTTATGCTTCAGTAAAAAAAAAACCAAAAACTTTAATTTACAATCTGGAGTGAATGTCTCAACGTGCTTTTAGGATAAATCATTTTATGTTCATTTTCCATGTTCGTGAGTATTTATGTTCATTTTGCTCAGCAATTTTTGTCAATTGTCTTGATTATGTTGTTTACTTTCTTCTCACTTTTTGTTCATTTTCAGCATTATTTTGTTCATTTCCAGTCTGGACATAAAGTCAAGTCACTCAGAGTCACATAACATAAGTCACAAATCACTGAAGCTTGAGTCCAGCTGAGTCTTCATCCTCGATAATAGGTATTAAATAAATCCATGGCATCAAAGCGTGACACCGTGCTATCAGAAGTGGACAGTCGACATTCAGGGCACGTATCACGAATGAAATCTGAACGTGGCCAAAGACGCTCACGTCAAGATGCTTAATTAGGTCAAGATGTGCACAGGCTGATTGATATGTTTGACAGGAGCAGGATGCTGGTGGATGATTTTGACCTGACCTTGTCTGGTCACGAGACATTGGTGAACTTTGACCTTTTGCGTTTAAACGTGTCCCTTGCAGACAATAGAACTGTCTTTCTACTTAATCATATCACTAAATTGTCATATGTTATTAAGTGTCCAAATGACTGGATGTTACAGGTCATTAAATGTGCAGGACTTTTATAAGGGAGGTCTTTCTCTTGTTTCCTGTCTCTACTTCAAGTCGGACTCTGCTGCGACTTGTCAACAAAACCTAAAACCCAAATACAGTTGTGTTTGTTTGTGACGTTGACTTGTTTGCTGCTGAGGAGCTTTTCGTCACTGCAGCACCATCTGCAGACCATTCAGACAGCTGTTTGCATAGTCGTTGTGCTCTTTCATGTTAAAACAGAAGGTGTTTAAAGATCCACCCATCACTGTGTTACAGAGTTCACCTTTAAACCATTTATTTTTCTGATTACATTATGGAAATGAGGATTATGTGCATTTCATTCCAGGCCTTTATGACACAAATGAGGAGACTTTGAACTGTAAATCAACCAAAGAGCTTCCCTGAACGGCTCCATGATGGTGTTTTAAACTGTTTTGAATGTTTTGATGCAGTCGTCCTCCACCGGTGATTCGTTCTCAGTGGGTTATGAAATGTGTGGGTTAAAATGAATAAATAAATAAATGAATGATTTGGTACAGTATTTAATTGCTTTTAAACTGATGTTGGCCTGTTGTTGTTTTTTCTACAGTAAGGCAGGCATTTCACTGAACGATGACTTTGTAAGTTGTATTATTTTATAACTTTTATTTATTTCGTTTATTGTTTTATTCACTTTTGTTCTTTTTCTTGACATTTTCAATCATTTGCTTAATTTTCTTGATTATCAGTAATCATTTTTGTGGATTTATTTATTATTATATTTACAATTTTTGCTGGTCTCTGTCCATTAAATTTTTTTTTCATTTTTGTCATTCTGAAAATTTGTAATTTTTATTATTTTATCATTTTTATTATACATATGTTGATTTCCTTGATTTTTTAGATTTTGTAGCTATCCAGTTAATGTTGTTGATCATTTGAACATTTCTGTTCATTTTCAGATTCATTTGTGTTCTAAATTTGGGTATATGTGCATATTTTGTTCTACATATATGTAGATTATGTTTACAGGCTTATAAAAGCATACTTTTAAGTGCTTTGAATATGGTACAAGTGGCTCACAGGGCCACATCAGCTGAGGACCACTGTTTTAAAATAAATGCAGAATATGCAATCACCTCAGATCACTACATCCCAAACAGCAAAAATAAACTTTTCATCAACAGAAAATCAAATCAAGTCTAGATTTAGAATGCAATGAGAGGGAGTTTTAACAGGATTACAGTTATAAAGATCATCAGATTTAGACACATTAGCCTTTACTCAGCGAGGATCAGAGCAATGAAGACATCAGGATATGTCTGATTCATGACCTGTACTGCTAAAAAGAACAATAAGTCATACCATTGCAGATGTACAAGGGTGTATAGGTGGATAAAATACTGTATGCGCAACAACACAGAGTAGTTAAGTGCACTGCTGCAATCAAATAATTATATATCAAATAATACAAGTACATTTGCTTTCCCAAAACTTAGTGTCAGGACCCACAGTGAGTCATTTACCCATTTTTATGCATTATTGTTGATTTCTTTGAGTATTTGATTCACTTTCTTAAAATTTAAAAAATTAATTTTAGATGGTTTTCTTCATTATTTTGCTCATTTTGGTTGTTGTCTTAATTATTGTTCATTTTTATTCATTATGTTAGTTACTATGTCATCATTTCCTCATCTCTTTGGTTCACTTGTTGACTTTCTTGATTATTTTGTTCAGTTTTCATTGTTTCTTGATTATTTGATTCATTTTGTTTATTATTTTGTTAATTATTTTTGGATATCTTGTTCACATTCCTATTCATTCACATTATTTTATTCATTTTTGGTAGTTTAGTTGATTATTTTTTATGTTTTAGCTAATTTTTTTAATCGTTTATATTTCTTTATTTTGTTAATTTTGTAGATTATTTTGGTTGTTTGGGGAATTTTCAATATCATGGGTTCTGCATTTGTGGATATTTTATTTAATTTTTTGATTATGTTGTTAATTTTTCATTGTCTCTTGACTATTCTGTTAATATTGATTATTATTGTGTTCATTTTTGGGGGGACATTTTGTTGACATTCATGATATTTTCAGCTCATTTTTGTCCATTGTGTTGATGACTTTGTTTGCTTTTTTCATTATTTAGTTCATTTTTCATACTTTTCTTGAATATTGTGATTTTTGTTGATTTTCATTATTTTTCTTCATTGTCTCAGTCATTTTGTTTGTTTTTTTTCTTCATTTTTGTCACTCTGTGGATTAATGGTATATAGTGTTTATTCCATTTGTGGCTATGAAATTAACTTTCTTGATTACTTTTTTTGCTTTCTTGATTATTGGTCATTTTGTTCTTATGTGGGTTACTTTGTTCATTTGTTATTCAGTTTTCTCCATTTTTTTATTCACTTGTTGACTTTCTTGGTTTTTATGTTCATTTTTGAAAGTTTTCTTCATAATTGTGATCACTTTGTTGATGTTCTTTATTATTTTGGCAATTTTTGTTCATTATTTCCAATGTTTTGTTCATTTTTTCTTCATCTTTGTTCATTCTGTGGATTATTTTATGTATGTTTATTCAGTTTGTGATAATTTAACTTTAAAAAAAATTTGTTGGCTTTCTTGAGACTTTTACTCACATTTATTTATTATTTGTTCATGTGTTGTTATGTTTATGTATAGTTTCCTTCATTTTTTCCATTATCTTGATTGTTTTCTTTATTTTTTCATTTTGTGGATGTTTTTGGTTCAGTATGTGGACATTTTAGTCATTTTCATGATTATTTTGATCTTTTTGTGTATTTTCTGTTCAATTTTCCATTTATTTTGTTCAGTTTTTGTTCATTGTTCCTTCTTATTCATGTTGTTCTGTTGTACATTTAAACCCTATGGTCAGGTGTATGTTTGACTTTGGGTCCAAGGACGCTGCTCCATTTCTTTTTGAAACACTGAAATACTTCATAGTAGGGGAGTAACAATAGAGTACTACCACCTGCATAATGCAATTTGAATTGAGACCGATGATTAAAAAAATACCCCTGCTCTTTTCTACAACTGCTGCCACGACATTGGTGTCATTATCAGTGGCGAAAGTAATAACGATAAGGAAATATGTCAGTTATTATGGTTGTGGTGATTGTTGGAGACTGGGCGGGGCGCTCCCTCCTCCCCCTCCCCTCCTCTGATGCAAATGAAGGGGCTTACCCGGATCTACCGCTGCAGATATTTCACAGGCTCCTCCCTGCACTTTTATCGCCTATAACAGGATATCTCACTGGCGCGAAAAACGCACTGTGTGGCTTTTATTCCACGTCGTGGGGCGGACTTATCCGGCTGCTGCTCAAAGACCCGGCGTGTCGGCTTTTTGCAACAACTAAAATAAAAGTAGCCTGCGTCGAAAAACACCGCATCTTTGGATCTAGGAAGAGCTTTTATCTGGGTGATCTCCCACTGTGGACACTTTGGCATTTCCATTGTCCTGGATTTTGCGTTAAAACCGGTGAGTATTTTTTTTACTGTTCTAAGCGGTGGGACTTTGAAATGAGGAAATAACTGGAAGAGGAATAAGCAGAGTGAGACTGTGACATAGTCCAGTTTCTCCGGTTCACATGACTGCTCTGTGGAACAAAGCGCAGCCTACTTTTCAGGAAATGTAGCATAATGTTCCAAGTTTTACGCAGGACAGCCCCCTAAAACTTCTCATCCCAACTTGTTATGAATCACGCCTATATTTAACTACATTATATAAGGACCCTGTGCTTGGACGGTCCCTCACTGCAAAGAGCATCCGCAAGATGCGATCAATTATTAATGTGGTCCCATTTGTAGAAAGTAGGCTGATTTCATATCCCCGTAGCCCATGACATGGACAGACTGTCTGAAATGTGATCATACTGTGTGAACACTTCATAAAGCTGTGCTTTTCCTCTTCAGGTCGGACAGGACGTTCATCAGAGCCACTAGTGTGAAGGATTTTATAAAGTGCAACATGGAGTTCGACTGTTACCAGCACTATTTTTTCGATGATTTGGACACTGAGGAGGATTTTTACAAATCAACCGCACCTAGCGAGGATATTTGGAAAAAGTTCGAGCTGTTGCCTACTCCTCCCATGTCTCCCACCCGGACTATGAGCGGAGCTGCCCCGTACCTCTCCCCGGGAGACAAGCTCAGCTGGCTGTCCAAGTTCCTGGGTCAGGAGGAGGAGTGCGAGGGTCATTTCATCCCGAACAGACAGGAGCTGCTCGGGAACCTCAGCTCCATCATCATCCGGGACTGTATGTGGAGTAGTTTCTCTGCCAGTAAGCAGCTGGAGAAGGTTAACGGGCGGGTGTCAGCTGCGGCACAGACCGGTGGCCCCCCGGTGGCCCAGATTTCAGTGAGACCGAGCAAAGCGCAGTGCGTCTCCACTGGCGGTGCGTTGGCTGCGTCGGCAACAGAATGCGTCGACCCCGCGGCTGTTCTCACCTTCCCGGCAAACAGCTGCAGGAAGCCGGCGTCGTCTGGCTCCGAGTCTCGCTCTGATTCGTCTGGTAAGAAAAACACACATCCTCCTCTCGAAATTGCCCCACCCTGCTCCTCCCTCAGGATTTTACTGCCGTTTAACAATGCGTAATTTGGAAAGCCAGGCTGCTGTTGCATAACTGTGGTCTGCGGTGCAGAGGGGTCATCGAGTGCAGCACAGTCACCTCAAAGCTTTGTCAATGCGCCACATGCTTGTTCTGAATACACGGACGATCTTTTAAAAACCGCGCCCCCCGTCAGTTTCCCCCTTTCAGTGTCTTCACTAGCTCTGCATTACAATCAGAGTGCGGTAGAGGGGCGGGTGGCTCAGCCCAGTGATTTATTAGGACTACACACTCACAATCACACCGTGAGAGGAACTCATTCAGATTGCCCAAATTAGGGAAAGCCCCCTACCAGCACATCCTGATTTAAATTGTTGATGAATGCTGTGTGACAAAGCTCTGGCATTTCTGTTCACACCTCAGCTCCTCCTCTGCCTCCCCACTCCCAAGAATAATCATTTACATGCCTGGCAGTGGAATGCACTTCCTTATGTCCTTCTAGTTTCCCCCTTTCCTCACAATGTCTGCACTACAGCTTATTGACTGTTTTTAATCAATAACACAGACACTCCTCATGTGAAAACATCTGTGTATTTATGAGTTGTTGTTTTTATGTGATCTCAGATGATGAAGAAGAGATCGACGTGGTCACTGTGGAGAACAAGCAGAACCGGATGAGGCTGGTGAATGCCCGAAAACCTGTCACCCTCACAGTCCGTGCAGACCCCTGCCCCAAACGCTTCCACATGTCAGTCCACCGGCAGCAGCACAACTATGCAGCCCGCTCTCCAGACAGTGAACCCGAAGCTGAGGAGGAGAAGGACGCGGAAGAGGAGTCTGAGGAAGAGCCTCAAAGCAAGCGTCCCTGCACAGCATCCAGGCACCAGTCAGCATCTTCAACTCAGGTCTCCCACTCGACCTCACCCTCAGAAACCCCACAGAACTCAGACACAGAGGACACTGACCGCAGACGAAACCACAACTTCTTGGAGAGGAAGAGGAGGAATGATCTGCGCTCCCGATTCCTCGCCTTGCGGGATCAGATCCCAGGTTTGGAATCGGCCAAGACCCCAAAGGTGGCCATCCTGACCCAGGCCATGGAGTACCTGGCAGAGCTGCACAACCGGGAGAAACGGCACCTGCAGGAGAAGAAACGCCTCAAAGCCCGACAGCAGCAGCTTCTGCGTAGATTATCTGAATTAAAGCGTTCCTGAGACCTGTGCAAGTGACTTCTAAAACAAACTGCCTCATGAGCTGTGTCGCGAACTATAACTGTAACTTTCAAAAGTTCTCACATATACAATACACAATATGCCTCATGTAAATAGTGATGTTTTTCTTCAAGTGCATATTTGTGTGGGCCTCCTGTGAGTTCCCTCTGCTCCAGTGAACCTCATGGTGAGGATCAGCCGGAGCTCAGCGTGATGTGCGTGTGTGTTTTAACTTTTCTTTGCACAGCGTTTTAGTTTTGTATCGGATTTGATTTTGTTTTTAATATAGCTATAGCCTACATATTTCCTGGTATGCTGTGGGAAAGAACCTGTTCATATTTCCAGTGTGATAGTGAATATATGTAGCCTTCAGGTTGAGATGTTTTCATTTCATCTTTGCACATTTATAACAGAGTCAAGTATAAATGCCTTCATATGTACATAGGTATGAATGAGTCACTTGTTTTTATGACTCACGGATGTACAAATTGTTGTGTAAATAATAGCTTATCACTCCTGGAAAAGGGGACAAAATCATAACTTTGTGACCGAGCTTTGCTCCTCTGTATGATGTGTATCATGAAACTTCTATTTTTGTTAAGAAAACAGGAAAATTTGCAAAAAAAGAGGTAACTAGCACTGGTGTACTTTATATCCACATGTCACTTTGTGATTTCAATGCTTCTCTGATTTCAAAGCATGCTAACATTGACAGAAACATTAAATTTTATACAATCTTTGCATACAAATCTGTGTTTCTCTTTTTTTCTCTCTAAACAAAATACAACACACCATTTCTCTTTTTAAGTGACCTTGCTATGAGTTGTGCTTGTTTATAAATTAAAAGCACAGCTACTATTAGTCTTAACCTGAGGAAAACTTGCACTGAAGTGAAGCGTAAATCGGGTCAATCAGGTCTCATCATGACACACTAAGGCAGACTGATTGATTGATTTCTGAGCACTGTGTCACTTTATAGTATCTGTCATATAAATGGGCTCCAGCTGCTGCTCTGCTGAAGGTTACACTCAGTCCGTCCTTGAAAGCTGCCCTTGAAGAGTATGTGTGATACGGACCGGCTTGGATCCTCCCCTCTGCAGTAGCTGCTGTGCGAACACACCTGATGTGCAGTGAACTGGGTTACACTAACACACACACACACACACTGTCATTACAGTCATCTCGTGGGTTCAGAGATGGGGGTTTGTGGGAACACCTAGCTGAAGCTGGTGTTAGTGCAGCAGTGTTCACACAGTTGAAGAGGAGTGTATGATACGCTCTAAGGAAAAAATCTATCTGTGATTTCTGCAGTAATCAGTTTGAGTTGTCTTTGTTCTCGAGGCTGGGAGAAAACAGTCACATCTAATACATGTCAAATACAGAATAAATGTAGTTAAAGCTGTAGTAAAATATATGTAATTAAGTTAAGTCTACTACCGGTAATCAAAATGCTGGTATGTACAGTACAATTTTCTGTAATGCATCTTAATTCAAAATGATGCTGTCATTTCCATTACTTAGAAGCACAATACTTTAATGTGCATATTGACTATGACACTACTTCCCTGTCTGCTTTTGTATACATTTGCATGTCACATTTCTCTAGAATGTGCATATGGGATTTCAGTTCAAAACATAACAGAGATCCTCAATTGTACCTGGTTTTCAGCCTTGCATTACACTTCTGTTGCCTGGGGGCAACACATTTTTCCTGTCTGTGCAATGGATTCCATTGTGCAGCAACACAGTGTGATTTTGGAAGGTCTGCTGAACCTAAGGACACACTGAGGATGATGACTGTATAGCTGTGACATCATTTACATTCAGAAATTCAAATGGTTCTTTCAAGTTCAGGTGACTGTGTTTTTTTACCTTGTGGTGAAACTATAGATTTTCTAACATTATTTTTAGCCTCTGCTGAACCATGCTACAATAAGATACAAAAATATTTTTTCTTTAAAATATCAAGCTAATAATTTTAAGGCAAACAATTTTTTTGAAGATCTTTTAACGCTTCAGAACTCTGGTTGCGCATGTAAATGAATAGGACGTGGTCTATTGTGTTTGCTGAGGTCAGGTTTACTATAACTCTCCATCCATCTTCTACTGCTTCTCCATAGGATCGGGTCGCGGGGGCAGCAGCTTGAGCAGGGAAGCCCAGACTTCATCCAGCTCATCTGGGGGGACCAGCTGAGAGACATAGTCCCTCCAGTGTGTCCTACATCTTCCCGCGGCCTCCTCCCAGTGGCACGTGCCCTGAAAACCTCACCAGCGAGGTATCCAGGAGGCATCTGAACCAGATGCCCAAGCCACCTCATATGGCTCTTGGATCTTGTTCTTTCAGTCATGACCCAAAGCTCATGACCACAGGTGAGGGTTGAAACGTAGATCGACATTTAAATCGAAAGCTTCACCTTTCGGCTCAGCTCCTTCTTCACCATGACAGACCGATGCAGATTCCGCATCACTGCAGACGCTGCACCGATCCGCCTGTCGATCTCCCGCTCCATCCTTCCCTGACTCGTGAACAAGACCCCAAGATGCATAAACTCCTCCACTTGAGGCAGGTCCTCATCCCGACCCGGAGGGAGCACTAAATCCTTTTCCGGCTGAGGACCATGGTCTCAGATATGGAGGTGCTGATTTTCCATCCCAGCTGAGTCACACCCGGCTGTGAACCCCTCCAGTGAGAGGTGTAGGCCACAGCCTGATGAAGCACAAATCTCCTTTAGTTAATTGCATTGTTTTATTTCTGTTTAGCTATTACACATCTCTATGACACACTCTAAGGACTTTCACACACAATTTGGACCAGCCTGCACGTTCACACCGGAAAAAATTTGGTTCAGAACCTTCAGAACTTTGGTTCCCAGCTGTACCCAAAAAAACTTGGTTCTCACCTGGGAACCAAAGTAGGCGTGTCATTTCACTGATGAAGGTTTTCAGCTAAATACATTGAGAAATAATAAACAAACTAAAATATACTTTAAGACTAGTGAGGCTATAAAATAGATGTCCTAAACTTATGCTGTATGTGAAAATCAGACACCATATTATGGCCTGCATTAGAAGAACTGAGCTCCAAGCCTGTGTAAATTCAGGCTGGTTCACTATATGGAACCAAGGTTCCAGGGAACTTGAACATCTCTGGTTCAAGAACCACAGTTCATTTGCTGCGAAAGCCTTTGTAACTTTGTAATGAATGAAACCGATTATTATTTGTTATTATTCTAAAAAAGCCAAGTCGGGGAACCAGCACATGACTATGTTTACATGGATCCTAATATTCCACTAATAACCTGACTATAGAAGCATCTCATGTTACCACTTCAGTCAATGAGGAAATATTATCTGTGTAAATTATTAAACTGTTATTACCGTATTTTCCGCACTATAGGGCGCACCGGATTATAAGGCGCACCATCCAAAAATGTCACATTTTTAATTTT
>JAQQAE010004671.1:0-18502 GCA_029823295.1 Pseudamia nigra | reverse complement strand
TTTATTAAATTTCGTCAAGGCTGTACGGAGCCACTGTAGGGGGGCTGACGCGCCGCATGCGGCTCCGGAGCCGCAGGTTGCCGACCCCTGAGCTATGATCATATTGCCATGGGCATTGGTGTAATGGAGACTATACACAGGCATATGGCATATATCCATTTATTCTTCAGTCAGCACTATATACCCATTTCTCCATCTACCCGGATATTATGTTTTGAACACCAAGTTTTTTCTGAATTTTGAAATTATTTTTGTCCACAGTGCAGAGCCTTCTAACAAACTGCAGCATCATTTCTTATATTGTCATTAAAGACACTTTGTAACAGGCACAATGAGGCCGTCTCAGTGGAATTATCTGGGTCCTTCAGCCACAGGTTGCTGTGGACGTTCACATCTGTGTAATCTGTGTGTGTTCATGGTGAACAGGATGAGATGAGTGGACTGAGAAGGAAGCATTTCTTCCTCAAGCTCTGTAGGATGCTGCACCTCTGTGTTGGACAAGCATACTGTATATGGAGGAACGAAATATAGGTCTGTACGCAAAGAATTTCTTCCTAAGCTGAAGATACATTTCTTGGAAAATGAATGATCAATAAATGCGGTGGTAACTGCGCACGTTCTATTCCTTCTCTCCATCTCCACAAACTACACACAAATCAGTTCACACCAGCATACTCACAGCACTCCCCTCCTACCGCACAGTGAGACCAAAAAAGTTTCACTCCCATAAAGTGTCCTCATTGTGTATTTTCTGAAAATGGCTGTTGTTGTAATGCACACAGAGTGACGAAGGGGAAAAAGCACTTAAGAGTCTCAAATGTCTGTGAATGTACAGTGGATCTCAAAAGTTTACACACCACTGTTGAAATGCCAGGTTTTTGTGAGGTGAAAAGGTGACCCCAAATAAATAAATTCACAACTTTTTCCACCTTTCATGTGACCACAAGTGTGCACACCCTCTTATAACTGGGGATGTTATTTTAAGCTTTTTATTTTGTTTTTTTCAATTTCGTTGCACAGGTTAGTCCACAGAAGAAGTTGTGAAATTATTTATCTTGGTGTCAATTTTTTACATCACAAAACCTGGCATTTTAACAGCGGTTTGTAGACTTTTGAGATCCACTGTATATTATGAATGCATAAATATATAAACATATTTCACCCCCCCCCCCCCAAGTCCTCCAATTGACCTGAAAAATCACTTAAAGATGAAAACACACATTTTGAAATGCCTGTGAAGATTCTCAGTCATCCAGGTCACAGTATCCAAGGTGTGTGGTTTTTCTTCTGTCGACTGGACTGGAAATTTGGATTGACATTTCACTACCTATCCAGGAAGCTTCTTCGGTTCTAAAAAATACATTTTGAAACTCACTGTTTAATAAAAAGTGTAAACTTTATCTCAGAGTAAAACGTGATGTTCGGTTCATAATGAATATACAGTGTTATTTTTTCTAATATTCATTGTGTTAGTCATATTTTCAAAGTGCCCTTTGGCAAATCATTTGAATTTTATGATGGCAGTCCAGCCTTCACTTTCTGTTGCGAATTAGAGTTTACCAAAGAATCTTCTTGCCTCATAGACTAATAAATGCATCACCCTGTAATCTATGAACCAGATTTGTATCTCTATGGTGTCTGTTGATTTCAAAATCATCCTCATTGTCTGAAGTCCATGCTGCTGCTGCTGCTGCTGCTGCTGCTACTGCTACTACTACTTCTCAGTCCAGTTGCTTCTTGTGTGAACTAACCAACTGCGTCAACATTTACAGTGTGTTCGCTTCTCCAGGCACCTCTACACCACCGGCCGCAGTTCATACAGACACAGGAGTTGAGTTGTGTTTTGATGCAGTACATGTGGTAAACATGAATGAAATCTGTCACATAAAAAGGGGCCCTATGAACTAGAGTGTGACATGAGGAACTTACTGACTCTCATGGGGCTCCATATAATTCACGTGATCCTGGAAGAAGCGTGGGGGTGATCACTTTGTTGTGATTACTGCTATATGTTAAATCAGCACGTGTAAGTCCACAGAGATCATAAATACTCAGCCATGCCTGGATTACTGCAGTAAATCTGCTGAGATAAGTGTACTCCTTAACATGACATCTGCTTCTGTGCAGATAAAAGAGCATGCAGTGCCACCATTAGATGTGATGTTCCTACTTTCCCAGTCTGATAGAGGCTTTACCTGGAAGGATGGGAGACTGTGTGAACTGTTTGCTGGTGTGCTTTATTTACACTACAGGGGGTAATGATGATCGGATATGTTTTATTCAACAGAAAATGAGTGTAAATGCTGAATTATGCAGCATTACTGACTTCAGTATTAAGCACTGTGCTACACTGTGCTCAGGGAGTGCATGTATAAAGAAATGTGACAAAAACCAAAATAGTGTTTTAGTAAGGTTTTGAGACACCATGTGTCTTCAGAACTGCTCCAGCACACCTTGGCATTGATTCAAAAGGTGCCTGAATTCGATGGCTGGGATGAGCACCATTTTAGGAAAGATATTAACTCATTTGACTCATTTGGTGCGATGATGCTGATGGAGATGGCTGACACATCTCCCATTGGTCTTCAGTTGGGTTGAGATCTGATGACCGTAAAAGCCATTACACATGATTCATACTTTTCATACTTATCAAACCATGCAATCACCCCTTTATGGATGGGACATTGTCACCTATTGACCATTACCATCAGTTTTTTCCTGTCCTTTGCACCAGTCTGTGTATGTGTACACACTTTTAGAAATCACCCATGTGGTATTCCTGATTAATGTTGAACCCTGGATAAACAAGATGCTGCATGTGTGTGTTGTCAGTGACATGTCTAAAGATATTAGACTCCGTTTTTCATACATTGAAAGAATATAGGTAAAAACAAGTTTCAAATGTTCCTGTAACATTGACGGCAATTTCACAATTATTTTCCAAGTCTAGCTGAACTTGAAGTATGTTTTCAATGAGCAAAATATATACAGCGTGTGTGTGTGTGTGTGTGTGTGTGTGTGTGTGTGTGTGTATATGTATATATCTTAATCTTTTTGTATCATCACAATTCCCTCTCCTTATAGTTTTGCAAAATGGTTTGTTTTTGCAGACATAAAATGTTAAATCTCATTCAAAGTAGGCCGGAAAGCACAGCAAGTCCCTGAGGCCAGGTGATTATACAGGTTGCAAAGAAGCCAAGTGCTCAGCCAGATTAAGTACTACTCTATTTAGACTGAATGCAAACATACCCTAAATATCAGTTTGAATCCATCATTAAACCGGATATTGTGAGGGCCTATAGCTATGGAAAGTATATTACGACGACACTGGATGTAGAATGCTAGTTCTAAGTCAGTGAATATTTATGGGAATTTTTTTTCAACTGTTTTATTTCTTCAAAATAAACTGAAAGAAACATTTGAGTTTGATAAATGATTATTTTCAACTTGTTAGCCTATGATTGAGAACTCCAAATATAGCAAAAAAAAAAAAAAAGTAAAACATGTGGAAATGTAGTTTATGTACTATTAAGTACATAGTTTAATTTAAAATTTTCACAAATGCACCCAGATTGATTTGGGTTACATAGAAGTTGAACAACTCCTATATGTAGAAGTTGGAAACAAGATGATAATCTGTCATCTTGTTTCTAAGCTTGTATCTAAGCTCTGAAGGAAACAATGGTAGCTTCCCAATTTGTCATCTGCTAGTGTAAATTAACAATTAAGTAAGGGAGCAAGAACCTGAAATTTGTTTACACAGTTCATCGTGATATAGCTGATAACTGGTTGGTTCCCTGAGGGGCTTTACTGTACAGTGAGGTAAACAAAACAAATGTGAATCATAGAGTGAATAAGCTCATTAGCAACGTTATTCAGATTCACATCAGCATTTTCACTTTTGGAGGGCACAAAATCTGAAAATATGCATTTATATCATCAACTATTAGGTCAAGCACAGAAAGAGGAGCCATCGGTTTGTATGTAAATCATTGATAAGATGTCAATACAGCTTCTCAGAGTGTGTTTGTGTCTGAGCAGGTCAGTGTGTGTGTGTGTGTGCTTGTGTTTGTGGAAACAGAAGTCAGCACACGTGGTTGTTTAGGAAGTTTGCAGGAGATTTGCACTGATGAATTAATGGTGGCAGAGCAGTGGTGTAGAGGGGGGAGAGAGAGAAAACGAGACCCAGTGACAAAGCTAACGAATGGAGGGAAGTTGTTCCTCCATCCCAACATGTTCAACTCCCTGCATATAAAAACCCAGCTGGGGCAGACTGGCACTAGCTCTACAGTGGTGGCGTGGGGTGAAGAGGAAGGAAGGGAATGGGCGGGAGAGTCAACATAAGGACAAAGCAAAGACAGGCCACAGGCTCTCTGTGTATGTTTTAATGTTAAGTGAGAGAAAACAGACGTCATGCTGTACTGTGGCTGCACCCTTTCACATCAGCACACTGCTGCTGCGAGCGGCACCCATCAGCAGTATTCAATGAAGGGGAAACACTAGGATCAATGTGTAATTCATAGGGACTTGAAGTTATACATCACTATGCCTTTGGATGATTTTTTTTTTGCAGTGAATAACCTTTAACACAGTCAGAGGGTTACTGTTGAATCCACACTGATGATTCTTAGGAGTACTTCCCACTGATGATTTAATCCACAACCTAAAGCTCATCACTACATGCTTAACCTTGACTGTACACCAAAATAAACCTAATCCTAACTCTAATCCCAAACTCAATGCAAACTCTACAGCAAGTGGATAAAATACACAACTGTTCGGGTTTGGGGTTTTGTTTGGTTTTCCATATTCTATTCTCTGTAATTTCAGTTACATAAGAATTCTTATTAGATTATGGCATAGAGGGGCTATTTTTCCTCTCGTAATTTGAAATGCTGTACTGTAATGCAGTACCAGTACCTAGAGTGTTTTTATTATTTTCAGCATTGTAAATTGTTACTGAAGACATCCAAACGCTGAAAGGACGTATTTGGTTTTATGTATTAAAGAAAAAGTGTTAAACAACAAACTAGCCACATTCAGCTTTGACAGCTTTGCAACCTCCTGGCATTATCTTATCATATTCACAAAATACTCTCCTGGAATGGTTTTCAATTCACAGGTGTGTAAATTTGTGCCATTTTTCACTTCCTTAATGTGCTTTAGACCATCAGTTGTCTTGTGCAGAGGGAGGGTGGTTATGGAGTCAATAGCCCTATTAGTGCTACTGCAACTACTATACAAATCCATATTATGGCAAGAAACACTCAGCTAAGTAAAAAGAAAAGACGTAAGGTTAGTCGGTGTAAAAAAAAAAAATCTCACCAACTTTGACTGTGCAGTCACCAAAACCATCAAACACTATGATGAAACTGGTTCTCATGAAGCCCATCTCAAGAAGAGCTGGTAAATCCAAGTTTATTGGAATTACCAGCCTCAGAAACTGCCAATTTACAGCACCTCAGAATAGCACTACTAAATCTAAAATATAAAATGTGATGGATTGTTGACACTTTACTACAAAATCCAATGTTCTTTCACAGTACGGATGTCTTTTTGTATAGTGTATAATGACATATAATGTTGAAAAAAATAAATATAGAGAAAAACCACTGAAGAAGGTGTATCCAAACTTTTCACCAGTAGCATATGTGGTTTTTTTTTCTTTTTTTTTTTTTTGCAAAATAGTTGTTTTGCTTAATGCAGAACATTAATTTAACATTAGAGATTTTTTAGAATTGTACTAGATAATAAAGTTTTTATATCCGATTTCCTGTCTATTAAAAGGCTTCTAGCTTCAAGGATATGGCAGAGTATACGGTAAATCAAAGTGAAGGCTTTAATAAACACACACGGAAACCAGAAACCACACGTAGCTACTGGATAGATCACCACATCTCCAGAGCAGGCATGTTTTTCCTACTGTCCTATGTATTTCAAACACATTAGAGGCTAAAAATACACAGCTATTTGTTGATGGACAGGCAATAGTGAGGATTATGCAGTGCAGATAATAACTGTTTGTCATATGTAGATAATCCAATCCAATGGATACACAGCACATGCATAAAACATCCACACATATGCACATGACTGCGCCATGTGCATATAGGATTACTAATCTGCCTTACAGGTCACACATGTTTTATGGTTTTCTTAACAGCTTTGCGCTGAGAGTGAATGGCACTTTGGGTGTGATTCAGAAAAACTTCAGATGAGTAATGATGTGTTTTGCCTCTCTACACACTTTTTGATGAAATGTTTATTTCTGGATTTTGTCTGTACATCAATGACCGTGATGACCACTGACAGTGGCTTTGGATTTATTTGGAATGCATTAGAAGATGTTTAGGTGTGTTTTTGCTGGAGCTGCTTTTTTCCTACAGTACCTGTGTCATGCTATTTTGAGCTAAAAGCTTATGGAAAATGTAGCGAGGCTGGCTAGAGAAATTTTTTGCTCGGCTGATGATTGCAGGTAAATGATGAGAAAAGCAGATGGTGGAGAGAGAAGTTCAAAGCAAGGTTAAAAGAGCTGAGCCCTTTCCATCATTTGCCCAAACACTGAAATCACATTAAAATGCACTTGTAATGCTCGCATCTGAACGCTTCACCTATGCTCTTAAGAATTGTCTTGGCAATTCCTTTGATGGACTGACATTGACAGTCTATCATTCAATTGAAAACCTTTTATCGAGCTGAGTGGCAGCTCTCAGAAGTAAAGCAGCATGGCGACTGTCATCGAAGCAGCAATTTGGCCATCGCTCAGAAGGAGAAGACTAGATTGAATGGAGGTGTTGAACAGGATCAGCCTGGCAATAGCGTGCACTCTGCACCTGAAGCACCACATGTCAGCCCCATGGGAGCAGGTTCTTACATTTTGGGAAATTTCTACAAAAAGGAGCAGGATCAGTTGTTCTGTCTTGTACTTTGTGTTCTCTCAGCTACCACTATCTGCATAATTATTTGTGGAGCTACACAATTTGGTACAAACATTGTGGATGCATTGCAGCATATTACTTCTGCCAAGAAGGTTATGTTTTTGTTGGCGTTAGTTTATCTGTTTGTTTGTTTTTTGAGTTACAGTATGTTGTAAACGATGAATAGACTTGGATGAAATTTTCAAGATGGGGCATAAAGACAAATTGATTAGATTCTGGGAGTGATCTGGATCATCGTCTGGATCCAGAAAGTTCTTTACGGATTCTTCACTATTGTGAGATAGGACCAAATTCAACATTTGTTCTTGTAATGCCACAAATAACACCCAGAATATTTAGCCATAAACATAGGATAATACCATAATAGATTTTATCAAACTACAAAGTTTGATCCAGATATGGGTAATATTGTAGATACGGTGATCCAGAATGCTTGTGTATATATATATATATATATATATATATACAGGAGTTCAGGTAAAATAGCTACTGTAAGGTATTAAATAAAGCTGTAGACATGAAACTGATACCAAACTCTGCTGATTCGGTAATGTATTGTCAACATTTACAGAGTTGGATCCAGAAGAAAATCACCATTATGGAAATATTTTTCATTAATATCTCTTGAACTAATAAGTATGTGATTCCAAATGCTAATGGTAATTTTTCATGATGCATCAAAACACCACCAAAACAGACAGAAATTAACAGTTGCAACATAGACAAAATTGTTATAAAGCAGAACAAAAATAGCAACAATAAACACAATAATCTCAAAAACAAACAATAATTACAGTAGCAAATAATCAGTGAAATATTAACATAATGAGCAAAACGATAGGCGAAAAAACAAAATGAATAAATATGAACAGCATTAACATAAAAGAACCAAAACATTAACATAATAATCAGTAAAATGTACTGACATTTGCAAAACAATACACAAAATCAGCCAAAAAAATCAAATGATCACAAAATTGAATGAGCAATGGCATCATGCGAAAATGCCCTAAAACTGCACCTTTAAATTGCAGCCTTTGTAATTATATAATTCAGCATTTTGACATGATTCCGTTAATTCTGCAGCTTTACTTCTCTGCATCTTAAACAAAAATCAGCAAGAGTGCAACTGACTTGCAGTTAAGCACAACACACATGTAAGAAGATTTCAGCTATGCACCTCCACTCACTAATGGCTCCATTCAGCAATAAGACTGGACTGAAAAATCTTGAACTGCACTCTGTCAATTTTTGTTGCTAATTAATATTGAGGCAGTTGGGCAGTTTATCCATATTCCTCTGAGGACACCTTATCGTAAGGGAGGTGGGTTTATGGAGGCTGAGCTGCAGGAAGCTAGCAGATGTCCCATTTGAGCTGAGCTGTGCTGGGAATATCAAGTGTAGCTGCCTGCATGGTGTTAGTTGGCTGCTATAGCAGCAAGACAGGCTGTTCACTAAGTGGTGCCCAGTGGGAAAAATCCGTCATCTTTTTGTCGCTCTCTCATTCTTTTCTTTGGTCTCAACCTACCCTGACATAAGTCACATGATGACCCACAGACTCATTTGTATGGATGGGACCACCTCATGATGAAAAGACATGTTGACAAATTGGATTTTGAGTTAAAGTTTGGATCAGAACCAACGTGCATCACATAGCCCATTTTGAATCATGGTACATTGTTGTGTGACTATTGTTTTACTTTTTGTTCTATTATTTGAGTATGTAGGTGCATATTTATTCTCAGTTTTGACCTGGTAATGACCTATTATCTTGAAGATTATCCCAAAATTATTGTTTCCCCTCGCAGGAATGAGCCAAAATACACAAGATTAACATTTCTCCTAATCTCAATATTTTCATGTCTGCAAAACACCGTAAAATACTGATCACAGAATTAACGACAATTAATTTTAAGAGAATCAGTATACTGAGGCTATGGAGACAAATTTATAACAACGTTCAAAGCACATTTAGCATTGACTTTGAGACATAAAGTACTAACAGCATGTGTAAATGTGTGTACTGTAGATCTGTGTGAGTGGATCAGTGTAGGACCGTGTAAAAGCACTTTCCACCAGTCGGCATAAAGCTGCTTCTCTTTAGGTTTTAATGACATCATTAATGGGGCCTCTCCAGCCATGTTATAGTCTGTTAACTGACATCTATATCATGAGACTTGTTGCCATTTAGAACACAAATAGACTTTACATTTAGAATACTTCGATCTGCTTGTCAAAATTCATTGTAAAGATAATTGCTGCCCTTCCACACGGTTGCCCCTGTATCCGTTTGCAAAGTCTAATTTTACTGATAATCAGGACTCCTGCTTTCTAATCAATGAATAAAACCACACATCCTATACACCTCCATAATCATTAGAATCTCAGCTAAAAATGCATCTACAGTAAACTAATTTCAGATCAACAAACCGCAGCCCACACAAGTCATTATGTACAAAGAGTCAAAAGATAACTGTGCCGAATCTTTGCTTTTTCTTATACTGTGCTTATACTGTTCTTATACTTCATAAACCAAACATAAATCAATCTTGTAACACACTCAATGAAAGTCCACATTTAGCTGAATCCAGCGGTATATAACTTACGTGTATAACTTTCAGAACTGCACAGCAAACAGACAAACGATACAGAAAAATCACAGCAACAAAACCCAGCGAAGTTCATCTTACAGTACCTTTGATGTTTCTCATCAAAAGTTGCTCCAATGTGAATAAAATTCCATATTATGTTAAATCCATTTGATATCGTTCCACCAACTATAAAATCACTCAACTTTCCGCACCATTCAGACACAATGATATCGGTTTGTTGTGTCGTGCAATTAATGAATACCTCACTATCCCGAGCGGTTTATTTATTCTGCAGAGCTTTTTCAATGCTGGCTGATTGAAAGAAAGTTGTCGCAAAAACCACCTGCAGAGGGAGTTGGCAGAGGAAGCGGTAGAGCGGAAACATGATTGCTCAGGAGTAGGGTTACAAAGGGGTGGAAAATTTCTGGTAAATTTCCAGAAACTTGCCAGAAATTTTCCATGGAAAGTTGAGCTGGGGAATTTTGGAAATATTCCAAATCGGAAATTTTCCATGAGAATTATGGGTATTGATAGGAGGAATAAATGGGAATGAGCCTGGAATTTATAAAATTGAAGGTTGACCCTTAAAAGGGATTTCAAATATAGTTGGGGAAAATATGATTTAGCATAATTGTGACTAAAACAACCAGATTTCATGCAAGTGTACGTGTGAATATCTGTTGTTCCTCAATCACATACATAACCCGTGTTGCCCACATACATTGAGGGCGACACTGTGGTGCAGTGGTTAGCACTTGTGCCTCACAGCTAGAAGGTCCGGGGTTTGATATCAACGCCGGGCCGCGGGGCCTCTCCGTGTGAAGTTTGTTCTCTGGGTACTCCGGCTTTTTCCCACAACCAAAAACATGTACTAGGTGAATTGGCTACTCTAAATTGGCCATAGTTGTGAATGATTGCTTGTCTGTATAGTCATGAGGTCTCAGCCTCAAATTGTGAAGCGAGAGATAATTGGCGATTATGATTGGCGCTATACAAATTGAATTGAATTGAACCCCCTGCTTACTGCAAGAGCATTGCAGTAAGCCATGCACCGTGCATTCCTTCATCGCATGTCCAGATGATTTCTAGAAACCTAGTCTACTGAGGACACATTTTAGAGCCCAGCGCACAAGATTCTTGAAACCACACAATGTGACTATACTGAATGAAGTGATATTATGGAGTCAGTATTTTTGATGTGTGGTATTAATGTTTAACTCGCAAATATCACTTAAATGTATTCATACAGTAGGTACCTAGCTGATGCTAAATGTAAGCTATAGCTAACACCAATTCAGTGACCATTTAAGGGGCTACTTATTATGATGTTGGCCATTTCAAATTTAATGCTGCTTTTTGTGCCTCCTTCACATCAGTTGCATTTCTGTACATCAATTGTAAAATATTTTGAAGACCATTCCAGTTTTGTGGCTCAGCTAACTATTTGTCTGTTCATGCCATTGCAAAATCACTGTAAATCATTAGTTGCAGGCCTAGCCGTGATGTCATCCACTGGATACGGAATAGTCATTTTGGGATCAGTGTCCCAATCGTCATTTTGGAGCCAAACATGTGAAATGTCTGCAAGGGCACAGTAGGTTTATGGGTAAACAAATGCTGAGTGCTAGGTAATTGACTATAATGTTACTATGTGTTTTAATCTGTAAATAGATGCTGCAAAAGTTTGGCTCCACAGGCGAGTGGAGCTGTCATACAGACCTTTTAGTCAAAGCACAGCACAGTCTATTTGCCATAATATTTTAATAACGGGGTGAAAGCTTAAAGATGGACCAACAGATCAAACCATCATGAGTCATGATAAACATTTATTCACTTAGTATTTTTAATGAGAATTTCAGTATAATGTAATGTGGCTTTTTGGAGGCAAATGGAGAGCCCCTAGTGGCTGCTGGTGGTATTTCAACTTTATTTCCACATTGGCCTCATTGCACAGCCCTGAGACTTGCCCACTGTATGCAACAGAGCAAACTCTACAAACTACAGGTGTTTGACGACCCTTAGATCCTGTGTGAGAGTGAGCTGCAACCTTTCTGTATTGATTGTGTGTGAGACTTGGTGTGAGATGTGACTGACAGCTGCCTGGAGATCTTCTGAAAGGCTCTGTCTTCATTTGCCACATCCAGCTCTCCTGTCACTTTCCATTCAGGAGCTGTTCTCTCTTCTATCAGTACTTCTGACTTGTTCTCATTCTGGGAGGTGTAGATCTGCCCTCTTACACTCCTATGCTCTTTACATCTTCACCTACAAAAAATGTTAAGTAGCTGCCAGAACACTTATGTTTAAATGTACAATTGTGCACAAACTCTGTCAGTAGGTTTGAACGTCAACCCTGAATCATCCTGTTATGATGTAGCACAGTATCCTGCAGATTAAGATGTTAAATTTAACACATTGAGACAGTTCCTGTTTCAGCTTTTGTGGTTTTCGTTTCTTACATCAGTTTAATTGTATCACGCTAGAGTAAGCTAATGTGTGTGCCCAGTGAATTTCAGTCCACTGCAGAATGTGCCAAGTGCTGCCAATGAAGCCTGCTGCAGAGGGGCAGCAGGCTGACCAGCTTGAGTCAACCAGCCTGCCAAATGTCTATAGGAGAAGGGGAAACGAGACATTATAGAAGAATACAGAGTGCAAAGAGAGAGCAGGAAAAGGCCAGAAGATTAAAGTCAAGAGAGAAATACGAATGAGGCTCAAGATGTGTTGCTTGGTCAGTTCAGGTAATGCACCCACCAGCTGCAGCAGAAAAAACATTAAACCGAAGCAACATTTACTCCACCCACATATACACATCCTGAATTCTAGTTATCTCACAGTAAATGGTTCCCCCTACCATGTCAGGATTTGAGTGACCTGATGAGCTGCTTCCAGTGACACCAGTGGTGACAGATGTTGCTGCCCCCAGCTACTGTTTGCAACCAGCAACGAACAGATGTGCAAGTGAGAAAACTGGCTGATAAAACAGAACTGCTGCACAAATTGGTTAGCATAAAGGCAGACTTTTTGGCCTTTAGCCTTCACATTGCTTGCGTCATTAGCTGCCTGTGCCCCTATTCATGTACTTAAAGTCACATTAAAGGTATGTAGCATTTTCTCAAAAACATTGTATAGTCTCATTCATTATTTCTGTCCCTCTGTTAGTGTGTGGAAGTGGATTTCCCTGCACAGACCCCCCCCCCCTTCTGTATCTTCTCCTTTCGTTATGTTTTTCTCTGGTTTTGTTGTGCACATAACGTCTCTGCAGTGTTTACATCTTCAGCCAGTAATGACACTGCATAGGGTGTGGGGGCAGAGCAATATAAAAAGAAACTTCAGTTGAAATCACAGCAGAGGATAAAGAGAAACCAGTGATCTGCTGAGGTTATACTGTATTTCCCTATAAAGTATTCCCAGTGGGTGAGTTTAGGGTTGCAATTTAAGTTTGCCCACACAAACCTGCATAAAAGTACAAAAACTTTTCCACAAACTGCGACTTTCATTTTGCATGTTTTACACAATGCCACTTGAAATATTACTATATAACAGAGGCCGTATTCATTTTATTTCAGTGTGTTTAAGTAAATCTCTCAAATCCTCCTAAATCTGGAATTTGTGTGATTGTATAATTGCTACACCTCATATTGTGGTTATGATTGTGATGTGATTAATTGTGCAGGCTAAGAGTAAATGTACCTAAAAGCACAAAAAAAAAATCAACAAATATTTGTGTGTATCACAGCTTTTTTACACTGAGATGCTCTCATGTAACATACTGTAAAGCTTACTCTATCACTGTGCTCTCCTTCTGTCCTGTAGAAAGAGAGGTCAAATTTGAGCAGGGATTTTTGTGATTGCAAGAGCTATGAAAATTCAGCTGTACATCATAGAAAAGTGAAAAATTAATGTATGCAGCATGTGTTGCCAAATTCAAAGCAGTGGGTGTCTTTTATTGGTGAACTACTGTATATGTTAGTCAGTGTAAGGCCATTTCTCCAGTGATGACATGTCGAGTCCTTCATGTGTACAGCTTAACTCTGTCTGCACGGAGTCAGTGAGGCTGCTCTATCATTTCAAGGACGTGGCACAAATGAGATGGACGGGGGTCTGACACAGGGGCTTTTTGTGCTGATTAGAGTGGGCAGCAAATCAAAGGTATGTTCCACGACAAATCAACATGGTTTCACACCCGCCTCTACTCTGGTTCAGATGGGATGTTTACATTGCTGGCAGCCTTGTTTATCTGTCTTCCAGACATCTGCACATGGAAAAAAGCAAGGAAGAATGTTTTTGTTAACTTTCTTACCAATTTGTTTTCACCACAAAATGAGGCATCGATCACAAAAGGGCAACATCAGTCATTGAACTCTGCCCACATTGTTCTCAAAGATGGTTTTATACCGATCAAAGACACTAAATAGCAGAACATTAAAATAAACAAGCAAAATGGGGCAAAGAAAAGTTTAGAACAGAACAAAAGGAGCTCAGGTGCAGTAGCACTGTTTGTCCTTTAAAGGTTTGTGTGGAGTTTTCGTCATTCCTTACGAACCACTTTAGAAATATGCCTGCATGTTTCAAGAGGCAAAAGAAAAATGAATTTGATTGGACTGAATCATTTGTTGAAGAAATTTAGTTGGATCCTGTGGTTTAGACTATCATCAAAACAATAGGAATGATAAAACAATTAGCAAGAGTCTAGAGCATTGATTCTCAACTCGTGGGTCACGACCCAAAAGTGGGTCACGGACCCATTTTCAAACTGCTTTAGAAACATTGTGGAAGTAGAACCCCTCCCTCTGTAGATGTACGTGGGTTTCTCAGTTTAATTCAATTTTATTTGTACAGCAGCAATCATAATCAAAGATTATCTCTACGCACTTCACAATTCAAGGCCGAGACCTCAACACTATACAGAGAGTAAACCCAACAGAACCACAGAGAGTAAGCAAAGGGTGACGGGGGAGGAAAAACTTCTTTCAGCAGAAGAGAAAAACCTCCAGCAGAACCAGTGGCTCATGGTAGGCGGTCATTTGCCTCAACTGGTTGGGGTTGTGGATAGAGGAGAGACAAAAGAAGAGAGTAGAGATAGAACAATAAACAACACAGTCACTGGACTGGTCCACAATCAGCAAACACACAGCAAAGGACATCAAGAGACCTAGAGACCGAGGGCAGAGGGAGGAAGCACAGAAAAACAGGGAAGACGCCAGCTAGTATCACAATATAGATGACATGAGAATGAATGCAAATAAAAAAGGGGGAGGGGGTGTAGAGAGGGACAGAGAGAGGCAACTGGTTGGAGATGGAGAGAAAAGATGGGAGGGAGAGAGGGAGATAGTGGGAGAAAAAGTGATCCTAAGGGTAAAAAAAGTTTTTGTTTTATTTTTTTTCTCAGGTGACCATACCCTTTCTGTAATTAGAGCCATCTAAATCCTACACAGTGCACCTATAAGTCAATTGCTTGGCTACAGTAAGGATTGTCAACCAGTCAGCAACATCAGTCAATCTGAAAATCACAAGAATTTTGAATGTGTTCCCAAGTGCGGTCTCCAAAACCATCGAACACTATGACAAAAGTGGTTCTCATGAGGCCTGTCCCAGGAAAGGAAGACTACGAGCTACTGCTGCTGCAGAGGATATGTTTATTAAAATTACCAGAAACTGCCAATTTACGGCACCTCAGATGCATTTGATGGCTTTGGTGACTGCACTTGAGGGCACACAGACCTTTAGATTTTTTTCAGACCTTTAATTTCTTGAAGTAATGAAGTACTGTCTTTTTGCCCAACCTCTTAAACCCAGCCTGTTCTTAGGCCTCTGTTACAGGTTAACCTCTCGGTTAGCTTGCAAAGGTTATGATTCCATTCCCGGACACAGAGGCTGGGCTGGTTTGCTAAGCTATTAAGGTAATCCCAAGACATCCCCGCAATCTAAAACCTCACCGATCCCTGCGTATGTTCAGGACTTGAGTTATGTTCTACACTAGCCCTGGGTGAGGTGCCTTGCCTTATCCTGAACGTGATGAGGCAGGAGCTGGTTTGCAACACTCACCGATCAGGCTTATGGGTCTGGAATGCAGTGAGTCCCAGTTTGCCGGCGTCCTTCCAGCGACTCTGTCCCGATCACCATAGCGCTGGGGGTTGTGGTGTAGTTCAGAGTTTTTAAAAGGTGGTTATCTACAAACAGTGTCCGTGTGCTAGTTAAAAGTTCGATGCGTCGTTTCATAGGTAAATGGCTCAGTTCTTTCAGCTCCACTTCCACCCAATCGAGTGGCTTGCATCAAAACCCCCTTCCAGGGTGTCTCTGCATCCTCAATTCTAAATCTGGTTTGAGAGCACAGCTCAGAAACATTCTCTTGTGTCTGAGACGCTCACTCACACGGCGGTCTTAAATCAACTCTACTTCTTCACAGCCGCATCTCATTACACTGATAAGAATGAGTTTCACAAACCACGCCCACCTCCTCCGATTTGTGAATCAGTGTCTTTCTCTGAACTGAAACTATGCCTACGGGAATGAGGATCGCAACAGCCATTTTTTTTTTTTAGGATTTTGATATTTGATAATTAATTTGCTTGGTGTTGAAGTTGTGTTAGTTGTATGTAAATATGACTCACATATGCTTGAAGTGGAGCTCCTCCTGTTTAATTTGATGTGCAGTATGACTATATGGCACAGATGAACTCTTGACAAGGCACATGGATGTCTAATTCTGAAAGTACAGTGGAACCCAGGGTTACAAGTGCTTTAGCATATGACTTTTTTGGGTTACGAGGAAGACATCAGGCAAAATTTTGTACAGGCTCACGAGCAAAAACTTGAGTTGCAAGTAAATTTTTTTCCTTTTGCCTTTTTTTCGCCTGAAAAAGTGTTTCGTTTTTGTGTTTTTTCATCATGGGGCCTAAGGATACTAGTGATAAGAAGAAAATCCATAATATGATCTTGATGCAGGTGAAAGGACGCGGGCGGATCTGTCTGCAGTTAAAGGAATTTGTGCGGTGTATCTTTTGACTATTATATTTCACCAAAGAATAAAAGAAAACTCAACTTTTCACAACCCCAAAAATACCATCGGAAACGAAATTAACGAAATCAACACAGATGCTCTGTCAAAATGAACTTAAAGTATATTTTCAATATGAATTAAAAACAAAACCACAAATTCCACTCAACTTAAGACGGGTCGCGTAGCCACCATACACTTAACCCAGACATGCAAGACAAATTCCTCACCACATGTCCCATTTACTGTCCACTCGCGACTCCAGATTCCTCTCCCAAGTCAGTCCAGATACATCCATTGGAAGAATTAAGCAAAGAAGGAATAATATCCTTTCCAATGCAGTCTGATCCAAGCCACTGATCACCAAAAACCATTTGCTCCCCATCTGCTTCTACACACGCATCTCCATGCACATTACTTAATGACATCACACCAGATTTGCATTGTCACACCCACTTAAAGCAACAGACTCAACCTGTAACAGGAGTTTTCTTGGGTCTTGGAATGGATTAATTGGTTTTACATGTATTCTTGTGGGAAAACCAGTCCCGGCTCACAAGTTTTCGCTTCACGAGCTTGATCCCGGAATGGATTAATCTCATAATCCAGGGTCCCACTGTAATACAATTTAAAAACATACACTGATGGAGAGTTCAAAATTTTAAAAATAGTTTAAATAAGCCACTGAAAAATTCCCATTTCAACAGCTAAGTAAGCAACCGTAGACTATGGAGCTATGTCCACCTACAGTATATGAAACAATTTCTGATTTCCAGAAAAGACAGTTTGTTTTCACATGTATCCTAGAACACAAGTAGTGAACACACTGTATTTTTATCTGCCATGAGAGTGCAAAATCCTTTACAAATCAATAGAAACACAAACTGACATGACATCCAGTGCTCTTTGGTTTTACACTAATTAAAGCAGTAGTTTGCGGTCTGAAAATGTGTCACTTTTCAAGAAATGCACATTTGTTGCCCAGAGATGTGTGTTGTTCTTTCTGACAAATTAGATGCCGTGTGGGAAGCCAGCCTAACTACAATAATTAAAACTCTGCTTTTCATCTCTGTTGTCATGCCTGCCCCTCCTGCTCTCCAGAGCTATAATGATCAAGCATGATACTCCACATGCTGCTGAAAACTGCTAATACTCAGAACCTATCTCTGATTTCTGCACTGCCACAAGCCACAGTGGGATGACGTTGCATTTACTACTTCGGCTGACCAATTGTGTCGCTGCTTGTCAGTGGTGCTTGGCAAATGAGAGCTTGAGTGCAGGACTGAGGCTAGCAACGGAGGAGGAGATTGAGGAGGAGGATGGTGGAAGACTGCACTAACAGTCCCAAGGCCCCACAGATACACACTGAATCAAACGCTGAAGGCTGTGTATGATTGAGCAGCTGGGTCTGATGGGGTGTGTTTGTGTTTGGTAGAAATGATGGGGACAAAGAGTGCCCGTGTGTGTGTGCACTTGTTTTCCTTCCTGTATGTGTCTGTATTTGTTGCTTGAGTGATACAGAGATGCAGAAAGTGAGGGAGGAAACCATGCCCCGAAGTCAGAGCCAACACAAAATAAAGCAGGAAAGCAATGTTTTTATTTTTTTATTTTTCCTCTTTTCCCTCTCCGCCTTGTGTCAGCTAAGATAATTCCTCTGTTAGTCAAGTGAAAGGCCAGTGCTAAAGGGTGTTTCTGCATGATATTGATACATTTTACAACATAAATAGCAGCCTCCCTCCCAGCTCTGGTTGTGTTGATGTATGCTTTTTTTTTTTACTTCCTTATTTTTTTATCAAGTTTTCCTTGATCAAGCCCTCTGTGGCGCAATCGGTTAGCGCGGTCAGCTGTTAACCGAAAGGTTGGTGGTTCAAGCACACCCAGGGACGAGAGTCTTTCCCTTGCTGTGAGGGTTGTCAGGAAGGGCATCCGACGTAAAAACCTATGCCAGATCAAACATGCGAATCATTGGTATTTCGCTG
>JAQQAE010004670.1:0-18502 GCA_029823295.1 Pseudamia nigra | reverse complement strand
AAACCTCTCTTATCTTTTTAAATGGGTGAACTTGCACATTTTTACATTTCCCAATAATTATTGTCCCCACTGTATGCGCAACCAGTCAAAAGACTGGTCATGCCTTCTCCTTATACGGTTTTCCTTATTTTTACTATTTTCAACATTGTACATTAATACTGAAGACATCAAAACTGTGACAAGACATGTATGGAATTATGTAGTGAACAAAAAAATGTATTAGTTTGCCCAAAGTAGCCACATTTAGCTTTGATGACAGCTTTGCATTCTCTCATCAGATTCATGAAGTGGTCACGCGGACTAGTTTTCAGTCCACAGGTGTGTTTCGTCAGTTTGTGTCTTCTTAATGTGCTTTAGACCATCAGTTATCTTGTGCAGAGGAAGTTTGGGTACAGAGTCAGTAGCTGGGTGTCCATCCAAAAGTATCACATTTTTAAAGCAAATGTTCAGAATTTTGATTAAAGGAAATGCACATCCTTTAATTGCATCCTTTTGCGAATCTTGGAAGATGCTTAACCACAGCAAACAGATCGGTTTGACGCTACTGCTACCGTTAGCGTGAACCCAAAGGAAACGAAAAACTTTGGACCATTTCTCCTCCAGCCATGTAGCATTGCTTTGTGCTTATGAGGATGTGTTCAAGGCCACTCAGAGGAGATGGGCTGACTGTGTTGTAGCTGTAGCTTAGCAGTTAGCTTCTGTGGATGCAAGAGCATGCATTTCCATGAACTGATGCACATTTACTTTTTTTAATACAGCTGATTTTTCCACCTGCTTTAAGCGACAAAAGCTTTTGATTTGAATTTGCAAACTTTTTTTTTTAATTTGAGGTGTTTCCATCAAGAAATTAAATCATTTTGAAAATGTGCATTTAATTGAGGTGATGTAAATGCACCTAATATTAGTGCCACAACAACTACTGTACAAATCCATATCATGGCAAGAAACACTTAACGAATAAGACAAGAAAGTCCATCATTACTTTAAGAAATGGTGAGTCAGTCCAAAAAATCTGAATAACTTTTACCAAACTGAACAACTATAGTTGCAACAATCATCAAACACTATCTGAGATGCTGGACATTGGTGGATTTTGAGGTTGGTCACTTTTTTAAAAGACAAATTAATAAATATACTGTGGAACTGAAATAAAAAGGAGTGCCAAGGGGCAGAAAAGGAAAAAAGTGTGAGGGGGTGAAAAGAAGGGGAAAGAAACAAAACATCACTTACAATAACAGCATTACAGTATTACTCATGAAAATTGTAATCATCATCAACAACAAAGTCATAACATCCATTCATCTTCTACCCCTTAAATACAAATATTAAAAAATAAGTATAATGAAGAATGCTATCAGGCTGGTAATTCTAATATACTGGAGTAAGGATTTAAGATGATCCAATTTAATTGTAGTTTTTGACGGTTTTCTTAAAGTACTGTAGTGATAGGCTCGTCTTTTCTCTTTTTTGTGTCTTGCCATACTATGGATTAGCACTAATTGACTGTACTCTCCCTTCCTCTGTGCAAGACAAGAGATGGTGTAAATTACATTAAGAAGACAAGAAATGACACAGAAACATGCTCTTTGACACATTTTCTCCTTACTGCATGATTCCATGCATGTTCTTTCACACTTTGGATGTCTTCATTATTAATGTACAATGTTGAAAATATTAAATGTGAAGAAAAAAAAACAACTCGTTTGAGTAGTGTAGCTTTATACTCCATTTCCATGCAACACTACACTATAAAAAGGCTTTGCATTCATCATTTAAACTCTGTCAAAGTGGAACTTGCTGCTACATCACAAGGGACCAGGGGGATATTTCACACAGGCTGCATCCAATCTTAAACTAGATTTTTTTTTGCAATGAAATGTATAACTTTCCATTATGTGAATAACATGGTGACTGCATGACTATTTAACATGAGATAATCGAATGCACCTTAATGCATCATGCTCCAGTTATGCTAAAGCTCAGCAAGGCAACTCTTTCACATTCTCCTACACACAGAAAGCCCTCGTCTTGTTATTCATTCAATTTGCCCCAATTCCTTGTACTTTATGTCATCTTCAGTTGCATATGTGCACAAAGTTAGAGAACACAATGATGTTGGTACACACACACATTCAGGCTAAGGCGTTTTGGACTGTGTCCTGTGAACATCTGTGCCACAATCATTCTGGCTCAGTGAGTGGATTCCCAATTATATGCTGGAGTAGAATTACACTGTTGTATTAAGAATTTAAGTTCAGGGCATCACTGAGTGAGTCCAGTGCAACCACTGAAAAATGAATGACTTTAGAGAAACATGTGAGGTGCCAGTACTCAGTGTAGTTTTTGTATTAGATTAATGTGTAATCAAGAAGGAAATTGGCCACTGCAGCCAGCTGTGCAGGAGCTTTGAAGCTCCCTGGCCGATACAATGACACTTTCATGGACTCTTAGATGTTCAAGTCATGTTTGAGGATTTCAAAAGAAATAGGGTTCCTGGCTGTTGGACTCTCCGACAAAAGTGAATTTAGCACAGTTCTATGTGTCAGTTTGTTTTGTCTGCTCTGAAAGTCATTCTTAAGACTTGAAAGTGTGAGGAAACGAAGATCATTTCCACTTCTTTAAGAACAGGGAATGTGGAGTACAGTGGTCCCTCGCTATATCGCGGTTCACCTTTCGCGGTCCTGCTGTTTTGCTGATTTTTTTTTTTAATGCTATTTTCATGTTTTTTTTTTACAGCGTATGAATGCGCATTGTGTTCTGCATCCTGATTGGCTAAATCGATGTCCTCTGTGTTGCGTCTCCTGTGCTGTGCAGTGCCATTCAGCTTCGCCGGACTTGCACTGGTGTTCGATCGCTGGCCGTGTGACTGAAGTGCTGTGTGTTTGCGGCTTTTCTCTCCGACAGAGGCCCGCAGTGTTGACGGGGGCCTTCATTGGAGGGGGTCACTGCGGCGGAGCAGCGTGGGGGTGGGGGGTGCGGTCGGGGGCTGACGCGTAGATCACTGTTGGTGGTTTCTTGTGTGTCCAGCTTCATAGGTTGATTGTTTAAATTAAATTTGTTGTTTCTGGAGGCCAACGTGTTTCTCAAACAAATGTATTGGCGTTGTGCGAATCATGCGTTAGCCGGCGTGAGTTTTTCCATAGGAATCTACTTTGCGGATTTCGCCTATCGCGGGCTATTTTTAGAACGTAACCCCCGCGATAAACAAGGGACCACCATATCTCAACAGATGGAGATACAATTTTCAAATTCACCATAATGTGCCTTAAGTTTGGTGTTTTAAGAGTTAAGTAATTTGTAAAAAAAAGCAGGTGATTTCACTGAGCAGCACTCCTTCAAACTGAGGGAAGGAGCTAATCAGAGAAATCACCTGCTTTGTGACTGGTTGGAGAGAAAACCTGCAGGGTCTCGGCCCTTTATGGCACGAGTTTGACACCCCTGCTCTAAAGGCAATTTTGATGAAACTTTTCTTCAATAAACCCCTTTGTAGATTGTGAGATCCGAATCCCATTGAGGTTTTTCTGGGGAATTAATAGCAAAACCTTTTACTGCCTTTATTGACTTTATAATGTGGAAGATTTTCTTTTCAAGGATGCATTGTTGGCAGTTTATGCTACAGTTCACTACTGTGTTTGTTTTGCATCTGCGATTGTTAGGTGCTGTAAAGAGGAAATGTTTACTAGGCTGTTGATACGAGAAATTCTAATTATTTAAATGTCCACTTTTTATTTTCTTTTCCTGTCTTTGCTTTCCTCTCCTCTTTCATTTCCTTTCTCCTTTCCCCTTTCCTTTCTGCTAACACAAACTATTAAGCAGCCCTCCAGATGCTAGAGCTACATGCTAATGCACTTTGCTGCAAAATTTCCGATCTTGCAGTTTACAAGCAGCAAGTGTGTTTTGCTGTACCATATCTATAATTCAGAAAGGAGTACAAAACCCAGTTAGCCCGGCTTAATGAAGCGGCAAGTAAGAATGACTCATGTTGTCTGCATGTTTGTACCTTTTCAGCTCTGAGCAGAAAAAAAAAAGGTTGAGTTATTTCTCCAGCATCAGACAGCACACTAACACTGACATTTACCAGTGTAGGTGGCTGTGAGCGAGTGGTACACATGTTCACACAGGAAATCACAGATGTGCAGTTTGAAAAGAGGACCTGGAGAAATCAGCAGGTTTGGGATACAAATGATTATTTTCAGAGGTGGGCCATCCTCAAGTACATTTGCTCATTTAGTACATCTACTTAAGTAATATTTTCCCAAGAAATGTTATTTTGCACTCTTAGTTACATTCATGGTGAAAAAAAGTACTTCTACTCAGTTACATTTGGCTACAGTCCAATGAGTAAAAGATCCAACAAATATGAATAAAATAAACAGAAATAATCAGAATACATTTTAAATGAACACAATAAACACAATGAGCAGAAATGAAGAAAGAATAATCAAGCAAATTTATGAATGTAAGATATAAAAACACAACAAATACACAACAAACTGAGAAAAATGAGCAAAACAATCAAGTAAATTAACAAAACTGATCAAAATTGGCAATAAAATTGAACAAAAAGCAGCAAAATGATCAAAATCATCAAGTGAATAAGCAAAAACATGAACACGTGCAAATAAACAACAAATGTTGAGCTCGTTTTAAGTTTTTTTTTGTTTGACAGTAAACAGTATTTAACATGTGTTTTTACATTTTCCTGCTTCTGAATTTGTCACTTTTTCGATAATATGAACATCCCTGCTCAAATGCAATATACATGTACTACTCAAAATTTGACAAGGATCACGTGTATGCCTTAATGCCAGCGCACCTGCCTAATTGTTCTCATGTCAGTCTGCGCCTTTGACCCTGAGGAGACATAATTAATGACAAGTTTAATGCAACCCTCTAACATTCATCGATTCCTCGCAAAAATGTAACAAGCTGACAACGTGCTGTCACAGCAACACAAGTAAGCAGCTTTTGCATGCTCATCTCGTGGCATGCAGTGCACATGCAAATGACTATCTTACTGACAAAATCCATTTCAAACAATGTATTCGTTTGTTTTATGCTTGAACTAAATTTGCTTTAATTTCTCTCCCAAAAATGTTGGTGGTCCTTAGCAACTTTTGAGTGGTATGTAAAGCACATTATAAAACTACTCAGTACATTTGAACTCAACTATTTATTTTTATGAGTACAGTACTACCTAACAGTGATTATTTTCAGTTAGCCTGTTTTGCCAGGTATTGCTGAGGGTCTCCAGCATAAAACTGTTCAGAAAGCACCAAAAATAAACTCATTCATATTTCGCCTAACTGCCACAGTAAGTAAGCTGTTTACACCGTCAGCCGTAGCATACATATAAAAATCCCATGGCAACAGACAACTCTCCCTGTATATGTCTCAGAAAACAGCAGCTCGGACAGAAACTGAACAAAACAACAGCAAATAATTACTGCTTGTCAAGTGAAAGCGGCAAAAGAATGCACACACGTAAAGTTTCTCACACACCTACATAAACACAACTTTTACAGTGTCTATTTTATTGCAAAGACTGAAAATAAGACACACAATAATGATTATTATGAGAGATTTACTTGAGCAGGGGTGCACAACCTGCAGCTCGAGGGCCACATGTGGCTCTTTAGCCCCTCCCACATACAGTAACTCCTGCGGCTGTGTCATCCAAATGAGTAAAATAAGCATTGAATCAACAACAGGAAGAAAATATTGAACTGGGTAGTAAATGAAAACAAGAAAAAAATACACCATATTAAAAAAATAGTCAAATAGATGATGAAAAACAAGAAAAATAAGCAAACGTAATGAACATGATGACATGATGATAAAAATAGGCAAGAAAATGAACAAAATATTGCACAAAAACTATGATTAACTAAAATCATCAGAAAAATGGACAAAATGTCACCAAAATGAATAAAATGGTAAACAAAATAATTAGCAAAATGAAAAAAATGACCGAAAAATTGACCAAAACTAAGGAATGATATATTTTTACCGCATTGCAGCAAAATTGTGCATCACACTGTACGTCATATGGTTCACAAGACTTTATGACACATACTGTATGTATTTTTACTCGGTCTATAAATGCTTCTTTAGACTGTAACGCTTGCCGACCCCTGTACTAGAGCATGCTGTGCGAACGAGATCTTACATTTAAATGCCGAACAGGCTGCTGGTTTAACCTGAACATCTGAATTCAGCTACACAGTCTGGCTGAGTTGTCTAGAACATGGATGAGTCAAACCTGGTAAACAGCTGTTGGGGAGGACAGAACATACCCAACGTCCGTCATGTCTGTGTCCCAGAGTGCAGCCAGACCATAAACTGTATATGTTTAAAAGAACGTGTCAAATTGATCCCAACCCAGCCAACAAATTACCCGTTTTTGTTCACAAGCAAAGCAGTTCTGGCCAGGAAAATCAGTTCCACAACCAACTGTGCATCAAGCCTCCTTTCCTGCCTCCATCCTGACAACACTGTAATTTACTTTATTTTGTTACTACCTGGTGCCAGCTCCACACTGTAGATTAATCAGACTCTTATTCTATATACAGTACCAGTAAAAAAACACCATAGGAGTAACACCGCGTAGCGTATGTTGGTGAGTGACAGCAGCGAAAGAAACGTACATTCATGTGAAAGTAGGCGGAAAATGTTGCATCAGTCATAGGTGTAGATTTCGGGGGGGATGGGAGGGGATTTATCCCCCTCAATATTTGTAAACTGTCCATTTGTCCCTGCCAATAAAACACTATTGATGTACCGTTGTGAACAACTGCTTTAATTCTTTGAAGTTTATTTTGTCAAGTGAAAGCAGCAAAAAGGAATAAAAAATAGTTCATTGTGTCACTTGTTTTGTTTCATTCACTTGTGTATTTTTTCAGCCTCTTGATTATTTTGTCAATTTTTGCACATTGTCTTGATTATCTCTTTGTTTTTATCATTTCTACATTTTTATTAATTTCCATGATTTTTTTTTGTTCTTTTTGTTGCTTATTTTCTTAATTTTTGTTAATTCTTCTTGTTTACTTTGTATTTTTTACTCATTTTGTTGCTTATTTTTGATCATTTTGTTTATTTGATTGTTTTCTTGTTCATTTGCATACATTTTTATTCCCTTTCTTTATTATTTTTGATCAATTTTGCTGGCTTGGCTGGTTTGTTTGTTTCAATTTCATTTTTTTTTCAAGTTTAAATTTTTTTTCTAGTTATTTGTTCATTTTTGTGTTTCTTGGTTAGTTTCTATATTTATTCAGTTTCTTAATTCTTCATTTGAATTTTTCTTTTTTGTTTTAAAAACATTTACATGATTATTTTGTTTTGTTTTGTTCATTTTGATTCATCATTATTATAACTAATTCATGTCAATTTTTCCTTTTGGTTCATTTTTCTTCTTTTGCTTCAAATTATTTTCACTCTTGTAATTATTTTGTTCATTTTGCTTTTCATTTTGTCCATTTTGGGCATTTTCTTGATTATCTTCTTCATTTTTCTTCACTCTGCTTCTTATTTTGTTTATTTTCTTTACTTTCCTGAATGCAGTGGTGCCCCGGCTAACGAATTTAATCAGTTCTGGCGTCACGTTCACTGGGCGAATCATTCATTAGCCGGAACGAGTTTTTCTATAGAAATACCTGTAAAACCAATTAATCCATTCTGGATCCACGAAAACTCCCATATAAAGTATGTATTACACACCTGTACGTGCACATTTATTGCTTTATAAAGACACTTAAGAGGATGAGACGGAGACAGCCATTTTTCTTAAGTCCCATGATGAAAAACAAAATGAAAGAAGTATTTTAGGTGAAAAAAGGCAAATATACAGGATGGAGTTCACGTTGACGTTTAACTCGGCTGAAATTAAGTCTTTCGTGTTACGAAACAAATTCATAACCCAAATTTTCCTGAAAAAATTTGTTGGTAGAAGCATTCGTTACCTGGGGTTCCACTGTCTGTTAGCTTTACTTCTGTGTCTGCTTATTTCCTTTATTATGCAGTATAGTTATTTTGTTCCCTTGCCTCCACTTTTGCTTCTTTTTATTCAGTTTGCTTGTATTTTTTTTGCTTTTTGTTGTTAATTTTGTTTTGAGTAACTTGATTATATTGATTTTAGTGACCTTATTCTTATTTTCATCGGTTTTATGCATTTAACTTGTTCTATTGATATTTTATTTTCTGTTTGGCGTGAGCTGTGTATCTTTATTTCTCTGTACAGCAGTTCAGACCACGTGATTATTTCAAGTGCTTTAAAACACATTAACTGGTCATTTTTACCCTTATTTTGTTAATTTGTGTCCATTTTCTTGATTATTTCTTCATGATTTTGCTCATTTCAGTCAAAAATTGTGCAAATAAAACCAAAATGCACTAATTCTACCTGGTTTGAGATGTTATACCCCTTTTTATTTAAAATGAAGCATGGCTGAGTCAAGACACAAGTCATTCTGATCATTTTTGTTCATACTATTACTTATTCTGTCGACTTTTTGTTCAATTTCTTGATTATATTGTTTATTTTTGTTAGTTGATATGATAATTTTCTTCCTTTTTGCTTTTGAGTTAAGTCGACTATTTATTTGACTATTTCTTATTTCTTATTGTGTTAATGTTGTTAATGTTGCTTTATGTAAACATTTGTTTCACAGTTTTTCTTTCATGTAACTGATTATTTAGTTTGTTTTTTTATTTCAACTTTTTGTCCTACTCACTGAGGCGGAGCAAAATGTTACAGAGCAGAAGTACATTTTTTTCATTGCAGAGCAAAAACGTATTCAGTAAAACAACTACTTTTAGAAAGGCATTCTATGGGAGGAACTACTCAAGTACATGTGAAGTAAATGTATTTGAGTACTACCCGCATCTGGTCACTGCCTTTACAGGGCATTATTGTAGTTTTAGGGTTATAAAGCTTAGCTAATCATATCATTCAGTGTATTTTTATGTAGCTCCACATTGGTTATGAATTTTTTTGTATCATATTTCAGTCCACATGCTTAAAGATTTTTCAGGGTAAAAGTGTGACACAATAACAATGTGAAGTCGTGATTTTCATATGAAAGTAAAGCTATTATATCTTTACTGGTTTGAGTCGAACAGTGCTTTGGGTCTTGTAAAGGGTGGTGAATTCTAAACAGATCTCCCGCCACAGATGCCACAGTAGAAATGAGTCCTCATTTTTCACTCTGACAATACACAATAGCCAGGCAGTCTGTGTATCTGTGACTAATTGGTTTTATTATGTTGTGTCCTCGTCAGGCAGAAACTCATTGCCGATGTCTATATAAAATGTTTGGTTTAACGGATCGATACCTGTCATGACAGTAAGTGAGGTTTCACTCCTTCGGCGTGGTATGTTTGGTCCTTTTTTTAGACATGGGAGTAACAGAGCTCAGATTTTATTAAAAAGTCATCAGTTAAAGAGACAGGACAGGACGTGCTCTGCTTCGTGGATGCAGAGTCTTCGTCATTGCTGCCTTCATCCTCCTTCAGCTTTCTCCACTTGGTATGGACAGCTCTGATTCTGCTTCAGGATAAGAATCTCAAAGGTCATGCAGCAGTTTGTGTCTTCATCCTTTTCACTTTGTACAGTTTCTTACACTTGGCTCGTCTCTTTCCTTTTCCCCTCAGGAGCTGTGCTTTGTATTTGTCTCTTTTTGCTCTGCTCTTTTTTCCATTTTCTCAGCCCGTTTCTGTATGCATCTGCTCATTTTGACATCATATTTCCTCTGAAATATTCCAGTGCCTTGGTTCTTTCCCCCCCTCTAAATATTGTTTCCTTTTGGGTTTCACACATCCCTCAGTTTAATCATTTATTACCGACTATCATCTCCCCGCGTCTGGAGCTCATTCTGTTCTCATTAAGCCTGTTTTCTCACTTGAAACGCTTGACAGTTGCCTGGAAAGAACTCTTTTTTGGACTGAAGTACGTGCGTTCATTGTGTGATTGAATTGTGACGCAGCAGCAGAAGAAATATAATGTCAGTTATATAACACATACAGTGCTGTGAAAAAGTATTTACCCCCTTTGTGATTCCTATTTTGCATTTCAGTCACACTTAAATGGTTCGGATCATCAAAAAAACTGCACTATTAGACAAAGATAACCTGAGAAAATACAAAATGCACTTTTGAAATACAGTATAAGGGAAAAAGCTATCCACACCTACCTGGCTCTATGTGAAAAAAGTATTTGCCCCCTAAACCTAATAACTTGGTGTGTCACCCATGGCAGCAAAATCAGCAGAGCAGCAAAACAAGGCCAGACATCATATACCACCACCAGCATGTTTGACTGTTGGTATGATGTTCTTTTTATGAAATGCTGTGCTAGTTTTACACCAGATGTCACAGGATGCACATGTTCCAAAAAGTTCAGTTGTTGTCTCATCAGTCCACAGAATATTTTCCAAAAGTCTTGGAGATCATCAAGATGTTTTTTGTCAAATGTGATGAGTCTTTGTGTTCTTTTTGGTCAGCACTGGTTTTCACCTTGGAACTCTCCCACAGTTTCTTATTGTTGAACCTTAACTGAGGCCAATGAGGTCTGAAGTTCTTCAGATGTGTTCGTGGGTTCTTTTGTGATCTCCTGGATGGGTCGTTGATGCGTTCTTGGAGTCATTTTGGTAGGCCGGCCATCTCTGTTCCATGTTTTCTTCATTGTGGATAATGGCTCTATGTGTAGTTCGCTGTTGTCCCAAAGCTTTAAAAATGACTTTGTAGCTGTCTCCACATTGACAGATGTCACAGACTTTGTTTCATCTCCGTGTTTTTTTTTTTTTTTTTGAGATACTTTACCCTAATTCACTGTATCAGGCAGGTTCTAATTACTGTAACTCTTGAGTCTTGATTTAGTAATCAGAACTGGGTACGGCGGGTAAAAATTAACAAGAGTAAATGTGGTTAATTCATGATTTAATAAGGGGCAAATACTTTTTCACACTGGGCCAGAGAGGTTTGGATAGTTTATTCCCTTAATAAATAAAATCATTGATTACTCAGGTTATCTTTGTCTAATATTGTCTGAACTTTGATGATCTGGACCATTTACAGTAAGTGTGACAACTATGCAAAAATAGAGATCAGATTGGGGGTAAATACGTTTTCATAGCACTAAAATAAGCCAATGTGAGACTGACAGGAGTAAGAGATGCATTGGAAGATGTTACCTATGTTACTGTCAGTGCTGTTCCTGCTATGCTGCTGTACAGTGATTTAACTTTGATAGAACTGTCAACAAATTAAAGTGACAACGCCCAAATTACAGTTGCTGTGTCATTTCCACCACACAGGGTTTTCCTGGTGCTATAGTTTTAGGGCTGGGGAATAGTTGCATGAGGATGTCACTACTACTGAAAAATAAAACATTGCTTGCGGAGGCAAAGGTTTTCCAGCATTAGAATCAGCACCCCAGGCATGGCAGTGGCCAGTTTAGTTCTTTTTTTTTTTTTTTCAGGGTCAGCCATTCTCACTACTCTTCTCCCCAGGCACCAGCTATTTCTCCAAACACTCTTATTTGACCCATCCAGTGCTGCAGGGACAGTCACACATCCAGCCAGAAATGAATGACTGGATGGTTTCATTTCCATCCAGCATTTCATGGTGGTTTACCTCGCCTAAAGGCATTTCCCATAAGTCTTATTGGATTGTGCAATTTCTCATCGAAGAGTCAAACAGCTCAAATCCCCCAAGTCAGTGCCCTTTACTCCTCTTTATCTAAAGAGAAACGAATCAATCGATTATTATCATCAGATACATCTTTAGTTTTGCATTTGCACAATTATTGCTATTATAGAAGTAAAAATACAAAATGCAAATCCTGTAATTAGAGTTTTTTTTTTCTCTGCACTCCATGTGACTATGAAATTACCTCTCCCACGGACGTTATACATATGTGACCCCTCAGCTGCCACATTGAATTTCATCAATGATGGCGGGAGGTAGGGGCATGGGCCAAGGAATACCAAAGAACCTTTGGAGCAGATTCATAAAAAGCACTGACTGGTGGAGGTTTTTTACATTTTTATTTTACATTGCACAGCTAACCTTCATCTAACTGGTCACATGGTATCAGCTCTAAAGTGTCAATGATGCTTAATCCTGTAGTGGTGGCAGTGAGAAATCTGAGATCTGAGATCTGACATTGGTGACATTTTTACTAAAGAAGAAAAGAGGCACAACAGTGCATGTGCGGTTGAGCCAATTGCCTCTAGAGAACAAATAAAAGCTATTTAAACTGAATTGGATTACATGTCAGACTGTAGAGTTGCTATAACTGGAGCTCACCTGTCACAGCACCATTTTATTCATTTTATTTATTTTGCATACTTTCAGGTGGCATAAACTGTAAGTCTATGGGTGACATGTTGAACATGTCAGAGGTTGGCCAACTGTTCTAGAAGTAACCACATAATTACCTCTGCCAAGGAGGTTATATTTTTGTTGGGGTTAGTTTTTTATTTAACTGTTTGTTTGTTAACAATATATCTCGGCTTGCTCTCGGAGGTTCTGTTGGGTTTGCTCTCTGTATAGTCTTGAAATGTTGGCCTTGTTATCCAAATACAGCTGAATGAAAGTGAAATTGAATTAACTTGAAAAGCTGCGAACAGATTTGCATGAAATTTTCAGGATAGGTCAGAATGGCACAAGGACCAATCGATTAGACTCTGTGAGTGATGTGGATTATTGTCTGGATCCAGAAGATTTTTAAAGGATTCTTCACCATCGTGGGCCAAATTCAACATTTGTCCTTGTATTGAACTAGTAATGATATGTATGTGTTTCAAAATGCTAAAGGTAGGTTTTCATGGTCAAAGAATTCAGTAATTAGGGTCAAATAAATTCATAAATATTAATTTTAGTGCAATAACATAAATGAGCATAGATTCAAATGATAATTGTAGGTTTTCACTATGAGGAGAAACTGAGCTGCCTTGGTGGAGCTCTGCGCTCTCTAGTGGTACAACAATTGGTTTGAATTGGACACCATTCAAACGGATCAGCCTCTGGTCTCCATGCAAAGACCCTAAGACTGTGACATGTTCACACACAGAGTTTCTGATCTTACCTGTTGAGTTCGATCATCTTTGGTTAAACCAGACAGTGCTTACAACTGGCATGTCTGACTCTCTCATGATTATTGTGCTTTTCAAACAGCAGTTAGCACAATCAATTAGTAAAATACTTGAAGTAATAAGTTTTATACATTTATACATTTGTCAGTGATTTTAGATAAAAAAATAACCATGTATTTGCATACTTGTGACAATGCCGTAGGCAGCCATCTTTGTTTTTGAGGGTGAATATGAATTTTAAAAAATCATAAATAATAGTAATATTCAATGTATTAATTTCTGTAGGAAAACCTCTTTCTATTAGATTGGGAGCCGGGAGTTGCCACTAAAGAGATAGCATATACAATCAACAACACTCAGCCTACTGTACATGTTAGAATGTGAGTACCTAGAAGCACAAACACAGGGAGAATATGCAAACTTCATACAGAAGACTTTGTGCCAACTGGAAATCAAACCCTGAACCTTCTTCCCATGACCTCTGCTTCAATGTGCTGCAAAGTCTACAATGTAAAAAAAAAACACACGAATAAAAATGTAATGAGAATATCATTTGAGAAAGCTGAAATGTACTAAATTACCTTTATATTGCATTGTCTACATTCAGAAACTCATTTGTAAGTCAAATACAATCATTAAGCTATATAGAAAAGAAATTTAATTTGAGTCTATGTGGATTTCCATATAAACAAACATGCTTCAGAAAGAAAATAAGACAGAGCTTGCTGAATATGATACAGTTTACACCTCAAATTGCAAATGACAGCAGCAGAGATTCAGTTATATCCTCATAAATAGTATTCATTAAGAAGCTTGTTCTCATTCATCATGCTGCATGATCATCATCCTATGCATGTATTGGTTTACACGCAGCAATGCCGCCCTACTTTCTTCAAGCTGAAATCACCCCAAAAGGAAGTGGAAAACACACCTTTACGTGCAACAAAGGAGTTTTGGTCATATGGTACATATGGTATGGAAATAAAATCATCAAAGATAAATGATGTCACGCAAGCTGAACCTTTGGATTAATTCTTGGATGCTTTAGGCTGCACTGTAAGCAGAGATGTATAATTAACAGCATGCCTCATATTAAACGTACTGTAATCTGGATCAAACCCACCATGTGCCAAGTAGAGCAGATTGGCAGGAAAAGGAGGAGGGGGTTGAGTTGTTGTTCTGCTTTACAGCCAACTGTGCTTTTGTTGTATTTCATGATCTTTCTGCATGTCTCTTCAGAGCTAATCCAGACAGTAAAATCAATTGGCCAGCATGGTGGAGCTTTGGATGAGTTTTAACTGTATCATGGGGACGATAGAAATCGAGTCCAGCAGAGTCTTGTAGTTGTTTTTGTTTGTGCTTTTATGGGACCATAAAACCACTACAGTAATCTCCCTATCTGTCTTATCTCTGCCCACAGGCAAACAGACATGCCCTCCAGAGAAGTTTGACTGTGGGGGATCCGCCAACAAGTGTGTCTCGTTGTCATGGAGATGTGATGGCGAGAAGGACTGTGAGAACGGGGCAGACGAGGAAGACTGCGCGTCTGGTGAGTTTATCAAAGTCAACTGTCTGTCCTCTGACATCAGACACATGTAATACTCAAGGACATTTACTCCTTTACATCTATGTACTTGAGTAGGTTTTTCAAATAAATGCAGAATGCTCTTTTACTCTTACTCAGTTCCTTTTGTGATGAAAACAGTTAAACAGTGGAAATCAACAAAGCAGAACATATTCAAACAAATTAACAACGTGAACAAAAAATATTAAGATCAAGATGATTAAAAATGAACAAAATAATCATGTAAATTCAAAATTACACAATAACTGACTAAAAAGGTAACAAGATGAGCAAAAATGAACAAAAAAATCAACTAAATTAACTAAGATGAACAAAACAACCAAAAAAATTGAACAAACATACACAAAACATTTAGAGAGAAAATGGTCAAAATAAGGAACAGAACTTGCAACAAGAAAATCTTAAATACGTCATCAAGACTTTTTTGTTATACAGTGATACTCCGGCTAATGAATGTAATCCATTCCGGCATCACGTTCATTGGCCAAAACAATCGTTAGCAGTGTCAGTTTTTCCATAGAAATACCGTATTTTCCACTCCATAAGGCGCACCGCATTATAAGGTGCACTATCAAAAAATGATCCATTCATGATCTTTTTCCATACACAAGGCGCACCGGATTATAAGGCGCATTAAGCGGCGCAAAAGTTAGATAAGTCAAACTCTATTCAACTCATTCACAATAACTCTCAACATTGTTCAGTTGTAACATATAAAATACAAAACAATACAGTACACTCACTTTTTGGGTTCATTCCTCTCCCGCGGGTCCATTGGGTTCTTTGTCTTCGGTGTCTTTGTTTGGTGGTTTCAGTTGTCCGGTAGGTCCGGATCCCTCTCGTCATTGTCCGGGTCGGTCTCCTTGCTGTTGCTTGGCTGTTCGGTGGTGGTTCCGGCTTTCGTGGGGGCTTGGACGGCACTTGGGACAGGTGCCTCCGCGGTCCATTGGCGGGTGGTGGCTTAGCTCGCCTGGCATTTCCTCCGTGTCTTGGTGAGTGTGTGTTCGTCTTCTGTCGTCCGGTGCTCCTGCGCGGCTTGCGGTTTGGCTTTGTTCAGCCTGTTGACACCGGTGTCTGACGGTTGGAGTTCTTTGGTTAATCCGCCTGGAGTGGAGGTGGGCTCCCGGTTGTCTCTCTGCCTCTGTTCGGTGAGTTTGAAATCCGCTTCATGAGCATGTCTCTGTTTCGCTTCCTACCGGTATCACTCCGCAAGTGATACGGTCGTATGTATCATGCCCAGTACAGCACAGTACGTATCACTCCGCGAGGCTCCTGATTACTGTGATGCTCCTACTGTACAACTTGTGCGGCAAAGTCGTACCGTACTAAAACATTTTGACAGATTTTTGAGGGCCGTGTACCACATATGGTAAAATTGGTTCGAGGTCAGTAAGTACAAACCAGAATAAATCCATACATAAAGCACTCCACACAATAAGGCGCACTGTTGATTTTGAGAAAAATAAAGGATTTTAAGTGCGCCTTATCGTGCGGAAAACACGGTACATGTAAAACCAATTTATCTGTTCTGGACCCACGAAAACTCCCATATAAAGTATATATTACACACCCGTATGTGCACATTTATTCATTATTATTATTTGAAAAGGAAGTTATGTTAATCATCTGAAACGGAATAAATGAAATTAGTTCTAAAAATGATTTAGAATGTATTTTTACCTTGGCTTATGACTTGGCAGTGATGAATTTCCTCTTGCAGCGTGTGTCAGTGGACACTGGGTCTCTGTCTGCTGTGTGTTTTTTGGTCCCACGCCTTCCATAGCTGTTTACAGAGCTGTGTTTTCACGTCTGTGTTGTTAGCAAGTGTGTTTATGGCTATGGTTGTTAGCTACAGTTAACAACACAGCTCTGGTTGTATTGTTAGCTAACAACACAGCTGGCACCGGAGTGTTATTTGCTTCAGTTAACAACACAGCTGCTCCATTAACCGGAGCGAATAACACTCCGGAGCTGGCTAACAACACAGCCGGAGCTAGCACCACAACGCTAGACCCGGAGCTGCTGGGACCAGTGTTGTGTCAGGCTGGGTGTCAGGCTAACAACACTACGTTGTTGTTAGCCTGACACCCAGGCCACAGCAACGTTAAGTAGCAGCTCTGTAGCAGAGACATTGAGCTAATTGTGGTTAGCATTCGGCCTATTACATCCCGCAGGAGCTTTCATGTTATTGTGTTGACTGTTTACATCCGGGCAATAGTTCACTTCCGGGTCTATCGCTTGCCTTACCCAAATATTTCCCATTAGCCGGAACAAAATTTTGGCAGATTTTTTCTTTGTTACCCAGATTTTTTGTTACCAGAAGCATTTGTTAGCCGGGGTACCACTGTATATTTGACAGTAAACAGCGATAAACAATCTCTATTGTTATACTTTCCTGGTTCTCACATCTAAAGTGCATTTTACACTTTTTTAACCTGCTGTTAGAACACAATATATTAACCTGTAATAAATTCCACTCACCCTTGAGTAGTTTTGTTAATGTTTATACTGTTTTACTCAAGTACTTATGCTCATGAATACTTCTGCTTCTACTGGAATCATTAAAATGATAAAGTAACAATACTGTACTTTCACTGGAGTACTGTTTCTGTTTACTCGACCCACCTCTGTATACGTACATCAAGGAAGTACATTCGCACAAGCATAACCTTTAATAATCACCACTATGTGCATTTGAAAACCTTTATTTTAATTCAAGTTGTGCCTGTGACAGATGTGTAGCAGCTTTAATTCAGTACTGTAACACTCCTGTTAGCTCAAAATCTCCTTTTTTGTATTTTGTGTTGTTTCATCCTTTCTGTTTTCACTTCTCATCCAGAGGCTTAAGACATTAAAGCACAGTAGGGATCACTCCATATAATTAGAGGGATTTGAAGTGAGCCTGATTTAAGCCACTTCCTGCATTCGACAATAAAGTGTCCTTTGCTGTGGCGTGATAGTCGGTGTCAAGTATCAAGTGTGTTAAGAGGTTCCTGTCATTTCAGAGTCAACCTCAGGCTTTTACCTTTTCCACTGCAGAGTCCAATCAAAAATGCCATCACTTCCCCCTTAACCAATCAGACAACTCAGTGGTGCACAGCCCCACCCCCAAGCCCCTGAAGGGACTATCCTTGCCCTACTTCTGAGGTGCCATGAAGAATTGGCGTCGTCTTTTCTATCGCTCCCTTGCCTATTCGTGTCAAGAAAAATTGATTGAGGCACTGGAGCTGAAGGGGGTGTGGTGTTTAGACTTTGAAGATCACCGAAAATGGCACGTGGCAGAAAATGCACAGAGGGAGAAAAAGGAAAGACATCTCCTTATTATGCTATATAAATGGTCTTTGGTTATCTCATATCCTCCCACTCAGTTGTTTGCATGTGTGTGGGTGTCAGGATTGTGACAGCCTGGCATTTCAGTTATTCATGTTTATTCATAACAAATGTGCCATTCTGGGGGTTTTGTGAAAGCATATGAAATATGCACACAATTAAATCAAATATACACCACCAGTCATGGACGATATGCAAACTGTGTTTTTTTAAAATTATTTATTTATTCGAACCAAATTTTAAAACAAAGGAAAATACAAATCAGGAAGAAAAATCAGTCTCTTTAAAGTTCGAAAAGGGCTTAGGAAGAAGTGAAAAACTTATCCAGTCCCAACCCTTTAATCAAATTTCAAAACCAGTAACTCAAAGTTCAAGCTTTCGCAGCCTCTCATAACAATATTCGACACTAACAACATTTCATTTAAATGTTCAACACAACACATCTCACTGTAATACAAAGCACACATTCCCCTCAATAGACCTCTCAAATCACTCC
>JAQQAE010004669.1:0-18503 GCA_029823295.1 Pseudamia nigra | reverse complement strand
ATTTTGTTTTGTTTTTATAATCCGGTGTGCCTTATAGTGCGGAAAATACGGTACACACCCCATGGAACTTATATAAACGGGAGGCTAGACCACCATTCAGACTTGCAAATTCTGATACTATACTGTTCCTATGACCCAGAAAGTATTTTCCCTATAGACTACGATTATAAAAGAAACATCTGTAAATCTGGTGTCAAGACATCTAAAACTGCAAAGGACACAGATGACTTTTTTTTTTTTCTTTTGCCATAGAGGGTTGAGATATTTTAAATACATTTAATATAATAGTTTAAAAATCTGTGATGTCTCTCTTACTGGATGGTCTGAGCTGCCATTGGATAAGTGGGAAGCAGCATGAAGCACTAGTATGCATATACAGTGACCCTAGTATGTATGCGTGGGCTGGATAGCACAGAAATCACAAACGTTTTTGTCGGATGAGCAGCTTTCAGATGCAATGAATGGGCAGTTTTTGCTATTGTTTCCCCCTTAATACATCTTTAGGACACACTGCTAAAATGTCATGGTGGTTTTTGTGGCTCTGGTCTGCAAAACCAAATGCCTTTGCTATAGTATAAAAAAGAAAAATTCAAATCACTGTGTTTTCATTATCAATATCTGCCATGTTGTTGGAATGCATTTTATCTCCACTTATCAGTTTTATAGTACGGTAGGTGGAATCCTGCATTAAAATTTCCTACGATGTCTGAGTCTGCACCAGAGTTATTAGCCTCTTAAGACTATGGCATTGAAGAAGCTAAATCACACAAAAGGAAAGAGCATGTAAAACAGTAAAATATGTGTAGGATGTACTGTATAGTGTGTCATTTTCTATACACTGCATGAAGAGGATGGAGGAAAAGGAGAAACAGAATGATGATTGAAATGGTTGTCCAAAGGAAGATTATAGAGAGCCTATGTCATCACCACTTGAGTCTGCCTCTCTCCCGGTTATGGTATCTAAATTATGTCACCATTCATACATATGATGCTTGTCAATTTAAAAGACGATTTTACAAGGTAGTGAGTAGTGAAATATTAGTTTTGTATGAAATGTCTCAGTAGACTTCAATTACCATCTCAGCTAACATACATCACCACAGCAACTGGCTGCTACCCCAGCAAATTTATCTTTGTTGTTTGGGAATAAAGCAATGAAAGAGGTGAAAATGATTACAGATCTGCTGATGTTGAGACTCTTCTGCAGCTCTCAGATTGTGTGAGAGATGAAGTGTGATGACTTCCTGTCTGTAGCCTTTGTAGTTCTGTAATTCTACAGTCTTTTATCTTGACAGTTTTACAACAACGTGCTACTTTTTTACTTGTATGATTGTGGTTTAAATCAGCAATCATATCTTTACGTTTTTCAGGGTCAAATCAGTAATGGGTTAGACTTAGATTCTCTATTCCAACAGCTACCTGTGACTCAGACTGCAAACTAATAGCCGTTTTTGTTCATCCATGCCTATTTCCTAACCATAACTATGACGTTGATGTTTTATTTCAACATTGATATTCCTCAAATCTTTACTCTGTAACTCTTGGTTTTATGTTCTTGCAACAAATCTATGACAAACAAGCAAAGATGGCTAGAGGATTTGCTTTGAGCACAGGTGAAAAAGTGACACAGGAAGAGGCACTTAAGCTGTATGAATTGTCTTCCCCCATTTATATTGCGTAACAGGGTTCAGAGTCATTCTTAAGAGAAAGAGCTGCTGTACTGCATTGTATGGTTAGTCCTAGGATGATGAGTGGCTGCTGGCGCAGGTATCGTCAGAGGAGAGCAACACCCACTCTCATCCACCCCCACCTCTAGAAACCGGGGGCCGCCAGCAACCTCTTAGCAGGTTTCAATTGGTGCTGAAGATGCTGTTTCCACGTGGAAAGCAGCAGCCCCTCCTCCCTTTCTCTCCCTTAACCTCTCTCTCCCTCTGTCTCTCTCTTTCTCCTTCCCTCCCCTTTTGCTTTTGTGGCTGAGGGAGACCTGACTTTGCTGTGCAGACGCTCTCCCTCCGTCAGCATCATCCAGTCTTTTTCACATCCTTCTCATTTTGCTGTTGTGTGTGTGCTACAGTTTGCTGATAAGGAGCAGTCAGCCCAGATGGGCAGCAGCTAGAGCCATTTGTGCTGTCATTGCAGAGAAGAGAACACTGTTATTTCACCTGTCGCTATGTTTGCCTCTATTTGGTATGCCAAGAAGCTAGGGAGACGACTTGTACAGAACAGCCGGAAAGCGAAAATGCTGAAAGACAAGGTAGGTTTAACAATGTGTTTTTACTTTGTCTTGACAAAACAGAGAGGGAATCTAATTTTACATGTGCTCTCTTTGAAAGATACAGTACTAAGCATGTCCACTGGTGCACATTGTCATTAAAAAGGATGTTTTACAGTCAAGCTGTGTGAAGAGAAGCAGAACTATCTGCTGTAGTTCTGCCTCTTTTCACCTGTTGATTAATAGCATTGTTGACATCTGTATTACAGATGTGACTTTTGGGGTAAATTAGTTGACTTTGCTCCATTGCATCCTTTCTGCCTCATTTAAGAGGCACAATGAGCAACGAAAGACACACAGACCCTGCTGCTTGGAAAGCCAAATTGTGTATTTTGACCCTGCCTACGCACAGGGGAACTCGCAAGCTCACTCTATCTCAACTCATTAAGCTACAGCAGATCTGCCCGTCTCAATCTCTCTGTCCCTGAGCGCCAGTTTTCCTTACCACATCTTTTAAGTCATCTGCCTTCAGCACGGCCAAGTTTTGACACTGTACTCACAAGCAAATTCTCCCCAGGAGTCATTTGATATATGAACCTGAGAGGGAATTTATATTACGCAGGACAGAGAACTGTTCCCTGTTGCCAGTGGATTTTCATTTTTTTTTTTTTTTTCCTTGCTGCTATTTAGACTCATGGTTGAAAAAGTGAAATGGGTATTGCCTGCAGCTTCCAAATACTGAATATAGAGGCATGAAAAGAATACATTTAATCAGACTTTTACCCTTCAAGCAGGGCCTAAGGCAAACAAGGATGGCCATTTTATACATTTACCTGAAAATGATTCAGTAGTTGCACTGACTTTCTCATTCTGTTTGTTTAACAAGTTAAAATCATGCATACTTCCTGCCCCTAGTGAATTTGTGCCAAGTTTTGACTTTGCTTTAATACAGTTTTTTTTCCCTATTACCATAAAGCTTACCACAGCACCGAAGCTTTTAAAGGCACCACCTAAGACAAATTAATGTAAATTCATTGTGGAAAGCATCAAAGCTAAATGACTTTTCCCGCATGAGGTTGAAGTTGTTTTTAAGTTTTTTGTTGTTTATTCAGAATCTCATTTTTCTAAATTTCTGTACACACGTACAGTATTTATGATAATAATCATCATATAATATACTGTCCAATATGTAACATCTTGTGAAAAGACAACCCAACCCCAAGGTGTAGGGTGTAATAGTGTGTAAATTAATGCATTTTAAGTCATATAAATCAGATTTTATTGGTTGAGACCCTACAGATCCTGTGGTTCCCAAACTGCAACCATAACACATAAAATCGCTATAATATTTTATAGAATTTTTGGCTTCTTTTTTTATTCTGTTCAGTGAGCACCATTTAGTTTTCTAGTAGCATCCTTCGTACAAGAACTTCATCATTTTGTAAGTTTGGTTGTACAAATATTACATTCATGAAATATGAAACTAAGCTACAAGCACATTTTTGGAAAACTTAGATTTTTGTTTCTGTTTAATTTTGTAAAATTAATGTTTTATTCACCAAAATCTGACTTGCCTTTTCTTTGTCTGAAGCGTAGGTAAATGAGCTATTGTGTCATCCTACACCTTTTCGTTTAGTAATTTTTCATCTCACTTTAATTATTTGTATGTCTGCGCAGAACCTTGTGAAAGAAATAAACTAAACATACTACTACTTATGTGGACTTGTTTGTGCAATATTCTTATATTGTCTGGTAACATTAGATGAACTCCATTAGAGAAGTACATCGTCAGTACAAACAAAGTCGCCACCTGTCAACCAAGAACACTGAATATGTGCCGAGTAATTTTTCAGTGTTTTCTTGTTGCAAGCGGTGGCGCCACCTATCCCAAAACTGATACAATGGACATACTGTATAAAAGTTGTCACTACCCATGACAAGTTTCAGGTGAATTGTTGGGACACTTTCAAGCTATCATGTTGAAACACCAGGTTTGCGGACAACGCAGACATGGATATAGACATGGGATAGTAACACGTTAGCTTTTTTGGTAGATAATAAGCAGTAATTACTACAATGGGTTTCAACACCAACTGCAACAAGTAGCTTCTTGCTTCTGATTTCTTTTTTCTATTAGTGAATTTCCCTTCTTTGGTGACAATGCCAGGATTCATCTGACCTACCATCAGGACAAGATCTTCATTAATGCAACTCTGGATGCTGTGACTTTGCATAAGTTTATGACAATTCAACAGCAAACGTCTGCTGTGATGAAGGAGGCATCAAGCAGTAGTAGTGTGTGAATTTAATTGTCTGGAAGGTGTATTATCAGTGTTCAGAGGTACGATTGTAAATGGTACCTCTGGGTTGCAGATTGTAGGATTTACAAGGGTTTAACTGCAAAAATGGAATGCAATATTTATTGTTTTGTTTTTCATCAGCATATGACAGCCCAAAAATAAGAATAGCTTGGTTTTTGTTACCATAGAATGAGGCTTTTGTTAGAGGGAGTTTGTAGTGCAATGTTTCTGTGGTAGGCCAGGGACGACAAACCAAACTGTGGTCCTATCGAACGTTTTACATATTTTGTGTATTTTTAAGGCCACCTTGGGTTCTTCTATATACTTTGAAAGGTACGGTGAGGGGTATTCTTTTGGTTACTCTCTGTAAGCACCACCACTAGATGCCACTAAATCTCAGTAGATTTGAACCTCTATACAAATCAATTAAGTTGCTCCTTCTTCGTCACACCTTGACGCACTCTGCCTCTTCGTCACCACACATATGGCTGCTTACAACTCCGCTGTGGACTGCCTCACCGGTAATTGCAGCATCAATCCTACTGATTATCCTGTAGCTGTATGTACGCAGCGTGCAGACCTCTACTATGTGCGAGCCAAGGCCACATTTGCCTGAACAAAAAGCAGCATGCTGCTTAGCAACAAATACATGTATTTGTGCGTGTGTGGAAGGCAGAAGTGATGGTGTGCACATACTTTACCTAAACGCCAGGGCATAGCAGGGCAGTAATGACTGTAATGTGCTGAGATGATACAACAAATCCATATGCCATTTAGATATGAACAGAAGAGCTGTTGCATACTGACGATGGCCATATAAACCAACTGGTTTCTTAGGTAATAATCCTGAAATGGGATTTTTTTAATAGCTTTGACAAATTTCAAATCTTCCCTGACATCACATCATCTTGTCCTACTACGGTTTCTCTGTTTACATGATTTATGTTTGTAGGATTCAAAAATATACTTTACCTACTTATTTCTGTTTATTTACAAGCATAAATGTGTGTGTACAATTGGAGCAGAAATAGAAAATTAAAATTTTGTTTAAGTCTCAGAATGACTTTTGTTTCATAGGTTTTATTTGCTTTTCATTTTTTTCGTGTCCGTTTAGCATCAGTTTGTTTTACAAGACCATAAGTAGTTTTAGTTTTATTTGAGGTACAATACATTTTACCATATACTGTAATTCATTGATTTGAAGAAGCTGAAATGGGTACAGTGAAATAATGTTTGACATCAAATATCATTTAAATTTTTATTCGTTGTTTGTTAAAGGTCCCATATTGTGCTAAGGTGTTTTATTCTTATAGACCTTTAAATGTTTACAAATCTCACTGGCACAGCAGGGAATTGTAATTCTTTTGTTTTAATTACATCTTTTTATATAGTCTGGAGGGAAAACAAAGTGAGTGTGTACTTGTAGCTTTATGTGAAGCATCGGCAGAGGCACATGTTGGTTATTATCATCACAGCTGGGAAGCAGTTTTCTTGGAAAACAACACATACTGTATCTGCAAGATCTGAAATTTCTCACTGATATGCCCTCTACTGTATCTGAAAGATTCTAAGTTTTAAAATGGTAATAATACAGAAAATAAAAAAATTGCATATGTTTTTGTTACAAAGTAATATAATTTATCTGTTGATTTGGCCAAGAGGGATATTTAAATTAAAAGACACTAATATTTAAAAAATAATTTTCAGTATGAGCGCAGTTGTTTCTGATCCTCAATGCTATATCAGTAATGGTTATTTTTTTCTTCTTTCTCAGGACAAATTATTTCCGCCTCGCTACTCATTATTCTTTTTTGATTAAAATAGATACCTCACCTGTAGCAGAACAAGTCTGTGCACTAGTGCCTTGAAATCAAATAGGAAAAGAACTCCTTTCAATTTTTGGATGTGCACTATCCACACTGCATCTAAATTCACCCATGTGTCAACTCTGCACAGAAAAAACTTATTTAATTTTCTCTTCCTATAAATGATTTAAAGCTGCTTATTTCAACTGTAGACTATTACTTTTGTAATGTATCTCCTCCAAAGAGCAGCCCTTCAGAAACCTATTACTTTCAAACTTTTCCTCAGATACTTTCTTTTAGATGAGCCAAGCACAATAATGAAGTCCATGAATTGATGTACTATACATCAGCACGTCCTTCAAATCTTATAGATGTGCAAGTTCTGTGATTTTCTAGCTTGCTCACATATTATTTTCTCCTGTGGGTTATCAGCCTTCCGCTATCTCTGAGTCTCAATTTAAAGCTGATTAACTATAATTTACTACAAGTAAATGGAGTTTATTCTACCAGATGTGTTTTTTTTAGATACAACAGGACAAGTCAAGGGCAGTAAGTAAGAATTAAAGACCTGTTGCTAAAATTGTGCAACAGACATCAAGTTGCGTCATGGTCATTGAGCTGAGCAGAGCACTGTGTTGAAGTGGAGAATGAGTCACCAGTTGACATGAAGCAAAAGACGCAGGTTGTGAAACCTTTTTGATCATGTGTGACTGTGTCAGTTTGATTCCTGTTGGGAATTACAGCATCTGTATTCACCCCTCTTGGAGGTTTTCCTTTTTTGTTGCCTTTAAATATTGAATTGTTGTAAATATAATACGATAATTTAACTTTACAAAACAACAATTCGTCAATGTCAGAATGAAAACTGATGTCTACAAAGTATTTTAATTCATTAAAATATATAATGGAAAAAAGTGATTTCACACGTATTCACCTCCGTTAACATTACTGGCCTAGTTTAACAGAGGTCCAGCCAACTGGTGCTAGTGGCTTGGCAGTTTGTGAAAGTGCAATGCATGTACCGGTCCCTCGACTGAAAATAATAGTACCAGTGTGAATATTCCATGTTGGAATTCAGTTAAAGCCACCATTAAAAAAATGCAAGGAAAATGGGCATCTTCACCCACTGGGAGCCAGTACAAGAATGAAACTCCAGAGGGAGGACGTCAACACACCGCTATTCAGGTTCTTCACCAGTCAGAACTTCATGAGAGAGTGGCAAGGTGAAAAAACCTCTATGGAAATCTCTGCTAGAGTCCACCAGAAGGCATGTGTGGGAGTCCAGAGTCAACTAGAAGAAGGTTCTTGGCTCTGATAAGAGCGATGGTGAGCCGTTTGGCCATCAGCATGGATGTTTGAACACTGTGTCGTAAACAGACTATCTCCACCATGAAGCATGTTGATGTCAGCATCATGCTGTGTGTAGGCATGTCTGCCGCAGGCCCTGGAAAATGTAGAGGTTAAAATGAATGCATCAAAGTATGGGGGATATTAGGGGATAAGCTGATTCAGGGCGAACTAACTACAAAAACTACAACTTGGGAGAAGAATAATTTTCTGGGAAGACAATGACCTAATGCATGTGGTGAAAGCTACACAGAAATGGATCAGAATCAGAGCCCACACCTCAATCCACGAGAATTTGTCTGGACTTGAAAAGTAGGGATAGACGATTATCGGCCAAACCGATTGTCAGTGCCAATAATTCAGCATTTTGACGCATATCACCATCGGCCATCTCATACCGGCATTGGCCAATCAGATGGTGTTGTGCCATCTGTTTGGTTACATGCACCATCTGATTAGTTAGACGCACAGCATGGGTAACAGCCAATCAGCAGTGAAAGATGTGCATACACAGTGCGCACGCAGAGCTTGGAGCAGGGAATGTTTTACTGAGTGGACATGCTCCTGAGAGCAGATATATGTTTCGAAGGTAAGTTAAGGCAGCAGACTCTCCCAAAATTGTAATACATAAACATCCCAGTCCTCTATAACTCACAACTTCTAATTACATTACTGTTAGCCCAATCATGTTTTATAAACATAAGTGGCAGCTCTGCTCGCTGGCAGCCCCTCCAGATGTGTCTGCTAATGACTTCAAACAAGGTTGCTGATAATATCGATATGGAAATAGTCCATGATAGTATAAGTATTTGTACCTCTGTGTTGATTGAGAGATCCTGAGCAGCAGAAAATTACATACAGTACTGTACAGTTAGATGAAGTGTGTCCTGATGCTGTCTTTGATAGTTTCTTGTAGAGAGGAGCAGGATATTGCTGTTCAAGACTTCAGACATAATGTAACAGCGTCATAAAGCCTACATGAACTGCATAGTGTTCAGGGATGAATAGTTTCTCCTATTGCTATTGTACAATTTTTTCAGCTATAGTAACATTAATCGTGAGTAATGTACCATCCTACCCTCGAATAACAAGGCCCATGTTATGACATAAAATGTAACATTTACATATCAACATCAACTCCAGGCTCCCAAATGTTGTAATAGGAAGTCGTGTGCCGCCCCCCCCCCCCGGTCTTGCTCTCGGTGGTTCTGTTGGGTTTACTCCCTATATAGTCTTGAGGCCTCGGCCTTGAATTGTGAAGCGCCTAGAGATAATCGTCAATTATGATTGGCACTACACAAATAAAATTGAATTGAATTGAATTAATAAATTAAGCATTACTGTGGAAAACTTTAGGGAGATATTTTTGTTTGTTTAAGTTTTCATTTAATTTTATAAGACATGCTGCTGAGTCTAGGAGCTCTCTGCAATTTTTGCTAGAATTTTAAAACAAAAATGTCCATTGTCTAAGATTAAAAGAAAAACCTTTAACATGTTGCAAATCTGAAAAGCTGTTTAATAAACATATGCTTAAAGGTGTTTAACGTTAACTGTTAGAGTTTTTTAATCCAAAATTTTGGTGCCAATATTTTCACTTTTACTTGGAAATGAATATCTGCTCCAAATATCAGTTATTGGCCTCCTTGAAGACTAATCGTTTTGGTATCGGTCCTGAAAAAAACATAATGGTCTATCTCCGTTGAAAAGGACTGTTCACTCCTGATTGCCATCCAAACTGATTGAGTTTGAGCCATTTTGCAATGAAGAATGGGGTAAAATTGTTAAAAGATTATTATAATTGACATTCCTTAACAAATATCTGTTTTCACTTTGACATTGAAGAGGTGTTTTTGTAAAATCAAAAAACAACAAAGACAAATTATATTCACGGTTCAATTTATAAAAGCAATAGAAAGATGGAAACATCCCAGGTGCTGAATACTCTTTATGAGCACTGAATGTTGAAGATTAAAATTAGATAGAAGTTTGAGAACAAGAGGAAGGAAACAAAGATTAGCCATATTATGACTGAGGCTAATGGAATAATTAGATTTTGGCAGCTCCAATGGATGGGCTTTCAGTAATGAACTGGGACAGATGCTCTCAATTTAATAGCACAGTGTTGTCTTGTATCATTTTACCTTTGTAACGAGAGTGACACCGGTCTGCTGCAACATATTGTGTGATGATACAAAAACTTCTAAAGTTTCATATTACACCACAGGTATAATTTATTGCATCACTGCCCATTAAGCATCGACCAAAAGCTTCATTAAAGCATCACAAGCATGGAGAGTGAACATGACTCGGACTGGGGTAATTCTGACCAAGAGAATGACTCAAACCACACAAGACAAAGGGATGCAGTTGAAGGAAATGCCGTTTCACACTGACTATTTGGTACCACACAAATCATTGTATTTTTTTTCCTAAACCTGTATTTTAAGCTGAGTCAACCTGCTGAAACTGGCCAATCTGAAATCCAAATGGGATCTTTAAGTGGTAGCACACGTTCCAACCATAGACAAGTGATGTGTTGAGGAAAATATTAATGAACTATATTCATGCTATGGAATATCGGTTCGTTAGTTTAGTTGTTTTTTTGGCATTGTAGACTTTCCATCATTGTTACGAAAAAAAAAATACAGTAGTCTACATTTGAACTAGTTGCTGATTGGTTCTATCATTTCCCTAAGGCATTACAATCTGATGCATGTATCCCCCGCTCACATTGTGTGAACACAACAGACACGCCTCCATTCTCTTTGACTTCCGTCACTTCATCAGAGACACTTATGGCTACTTGGCCCTCCACTTCAAACGGTAGCTTGCTCTCCAAACACCCCCAAATGAATCCATGTCTATAGCTGGCCACAGCAAACTGTTCAGGAACACAGCAGCCCACACAGCTGCTGAATCACTGTCACTGTCAGAAATGTCAGATCAAATTCAAATAAATAACCCAACAAAGTGGCACATAAGGGGGAGTTAGAAAAAGTTTCCAATTAAATAAATGAATTTAATTAGTTAATAAATTCACTTTTTTCAACAGGAAAGTGCTTGGTTATTTCACGTCAGAAATCAAGCTTCAGAAATCACAAGTCATGATTTATGATTCGCACTTGCAGGCAGCATATCTTGCTTCATTAGTGGATACAGGGGCGACTAGCTGCTACAACTGAACATTCATGCACTATACTTCTTTGAACTGGTGTTCTGTGTGTAGAGAAATAGTCTTTGTGTGAACAAACTGCAGAAAAAGTAGGCAGTGTGTTAAAAAGCGATTGGTGAATATACCATAAATTGGAAACTCTTGCAGCTGGCTTTAACAACTGTCCATGAGCTGAAGCAGAGGTAAAAGTGCCTGCGTTGAACAGACATCGGTTCATGTTTTAATGGCATCACCTTAAAAATGTGCATCTTTGTTAGCTTTTTGCCCAACAACTTACTGTATTAATTCAATATATTATGCTCATTATCTTTTTTCCTTGCTCTCCTTTGACACTGTGCATAGGCACTGAGTTATCATAACCAAATAATAGCTGGCATAAAGTCAGTTTTAGTATTGACAAGTGACTTCTCTTACTTATTCATGAACAAGTGCTTTTTATTTCTATTAGCTTGACATTTTCTTCGTTTTCTTGAATGATATGGGGAAAAATTGTATTAGTATTTTTTATATCACAATCCATGATTTAAATTGTACTTTTTGTTCTCAGTTTCAAAATGTAAATTGCAGACAGACTACAAATAACCAGTAGATGTACAGTATGTATTACATTTATACTACAATTTATATTTGAGATGGTACTATTTCTGTTGATGATCATTATTTTATTCATGTAATAATTACTGTGATCTGTGTTTATTGGGCAGTTCAAATAAAGAGTGTTCCATTTATTAGCTATACTTCAGTCCTTCTAGAGTTTCATTACTCTTCCCATAACAGCATAGATGTTGTGCTTTGTGCCATTGTTGCTGTGTAAAGTGAAACTCTCTGTACAGTCAGATGCTTGCAGCTGCGAGTAGCCCGGTGAACTTTTAGGTGTCTTGACTTTATTTAATCACTGTCAATAACACATGTCATGAACTCCTGCAGGTTAAAGTGGGCTGACAAAACATGGACCCACCAGAGTCACTATAAAGACACTGAAATACACTCACTTGTCTTGCAACTTTAATGCTACACCTTACCTATGATGCAACACTCAGAAAAAGACTACAAATGCAGAGACTTAGGCTATTTAAAATGAAAGCAACTGTGCTCTATGGTTGTGCTGTTATCTAGCATCCTTGATAAGGTCAGTTACTTTGGCTTCACTTAATGTTAGATAAACTTCTATTGACCATGATTGTCTTGACTGAGACTCTTAACTCTTCACATGGATTATCTCTTTCTATTTCCAGAGTCTGTTTTACTCTCCATCTACAGTACCATTTATTCACTTATGTTTGTAGTTGCTCTAATGATGTCACCATGGCAAAGCAGCCATTTCCTGTGTGGGAAACTCCAGCTCTCCATAATGGATGTGCACACTAGTACTGTAGCTTGAAAGCATTGGTAGTTTTAAAAGGGCCAGCGTCAAGAATCTGTAAAACCAAGCTACACAAAAGCATGGTGGTGTTTGATGAAATATTCTGTATGCTGTGAGCCCATCATCATGTCTGCAGTAGGATGAAAATATCTTTGTTGTTCCCTTAACTCTACCTTGTTTTACCTGTAAGTTATCGGTGTCACGCCAGGTAAGTCTAATCCTGCGGTTATCCAGCACTAAGGCAGTGATTCTTCCAGGCAGCGCAAGCCCAAGGCGTGAGCTGTTCCGACATCCTCTCATCTGCCTGCAGCCAGGACCACCGGAAGACAGGCACAGCGAAAATGAGCGAGACACATCAGAGGCCAGCGTGTGGGAGTGAGATAGTTTGGGGCTGTGAGAGCGACGGAAGAGGTCACTGACAAACAAGTGAATGAACAGACAACACAAAGTGAGAGAAGGAAGAATAGCAGAGAGACAAGTAGATGAAGGTGCTCATGTCTTTCTTTTCAGGCTGCACCTCTTCACTCTGATTGTTCCAATCACAAAAGATCAAGACAAAAGGTTAAAGCTGCACTCTTCTGAGAATTTTCAATTAGCCTCAAGCCAGCGTTGGTCGTTGTTGTATTTGATTTACCTCCCACTGCACTGACTACGTATGTTGTTGCATACATTTGGTTTTTCCCTCATTATGGTACTGCATGTTGGCGTTTGGATGGGTAGATGTTTGTTTGTGGCATGGGCTACTGTTGCTCCACCTCTTTTCCTGACGTGCTCCATTGATCTGTCTCTAATCTAGTTTTGGCTTCCTGACAGAGCTGACTTCCCTCTGGCATTAATTATGCCTCCATGTGATTTATATCAGTCGGCTCGAGCACCCAGCACTCTTCTCTGCCTAATCCAATCGGATCCACGTCTGTGGTCCAACCACTGCAGCTCTCACCCAATCAGATATATTGAGTATGTGTTGCAAGTGTTTCCCCTGGCTTACACCCCCCTAGAGCGATATCACCCATCTGTCCTCAACAGCATCACTACAGCCATTGTTCTAAAGTAAAGTTTGCAGTATGGAGCAGGGCACCAAACTAGTCTGATGTGTCCTGTCTCAGAGCCTCTAATGCACCCAAATACCATCTCATGGATAAAAAGTAGATTTCAAAAACAATCTAAGCTGGTATCTAGAGGTTCCGCTGATCCATGGATTATTTTGCTCCTGAAGATATTGTGGGAACTTGTTCACTTCATTGGGATGAGTTTAGTAAATTAAACAAGATGCCAAGCTGTTTGTAAATATATTCTGGCCTGCCTCAGTGACGATGCATAAAGTGAAAGCTAGTGACAGCTTCTTAGCGATGGAACAATGGGACAGCCTGGCGAACAACCCGTCCCTAAGCTACACTCTTCATGGAGGAAGTGTCCCAAACCTGCTGTCACCTCCACGCTGCGAGGGCCTCATGAAGTTAAAGAAGAGACTTTCGATGGATGCCCTGAAGAACTGGGCCTCGGACTTTGGAAGTCTGAGTATGGGGCTTAATCTAAATCCTGTCAAATGGCCATCACTAGTCACTGTCACCAAGTGGAAGCAGAACCTGACGGAAAAGTTGAAAAAAAGACTCTTTGGCTCCGTGGATGAACTGCAGGTTAGAAAATGTTGCTTTGGTCATGATTTAAATCATGACCAAAGCATATTCTAATTTACTAATCAATATGACCGAGTCATGCTCAGCAGTGAATTATAGAGACTTGCAACCAGGTTTTACTTCTAGAATCTGAGGTAGAATTGAACTAAATACATTTATTCACACATTTGAATTACTAGTATGTCCATTTGATGCCAGTTTCTAAACTTCGCTCTACTATTTGTCAGTCTTTTTTACTCAACTGCATTTGTTTGACAGCCTTAGCAATGAGTTAATTTTCAGATCAAGCTTTGGCACAATGGAAAATGTAAGAAGCTCTAAAAAAAATACATTAAAACAGTGGTTTCCATCTTATCTGGTTTCATCCTACAAAAAGCTGTGTGCAGCCAGCTCACCATATTTCACATATTTTCCCATCAAACCTCTTCTGTGATTTTATTTCCATAAATGTTCAAATTATCCAATATCTCACAACTAACATCACTAGAAATGTTTTCTTTTCTTCATTCTTCTCTTTTCAAAGTCTGATATTTTACATTTTTTAAAATCCAGATAATGTAAATTACTTCAATCTCAACCTCTAAAAAGCACTAAAACAGAGTGGGAACACTATTAATCACTACTAATAAATCAATCAATGTCATGCATTGTTAAAAAAAAAACCCATTCAGACCACGTAATTCAGTACATTTACTTAAATATTTGAACTACTGCTACTATGTATAATTTCACAAGAGAAGGATTTTTTGTATAATTTTACTATTACATTAACTGAACACAATTCTAGCAAATGATGTGATAGGGTTGAGTAAGACTTTCTAAGCAGTTAACAATTCACTGAAAACTCATATAACTGCATGTAAACCCCCCTGTCAATACAGATTTTTGTACTTACAAAGTACAGTATGTTTTTTTTTTTTATCACTGATTACGCTGCACATTGCACATTGTTCTCTTTGTTTATCATTCAAAATGCTTAAAAGGCCCATAGTTTGGTGCATCAGACTCATTGGACATAAAAATTACATTTCAAAATTCTCAAACCAGAGATTTTTCAGCATTTTTGGCTTGAAAAAAGAAAAAACACTTCATCCATTTATTCCGTTCAAAGAATGCAGAATGATGTAAAGACTGACAAACAAGAAGGAGTGAATTAAGAGTCAATGAAAGTGCAAATGGCGGCTGTTCAATGTCACAGCAGCGCCATTATAACACAAAGCTATTTTAACCTTGACTACACAAAGATGGCTCCTTACACAAGCTCCTTCATTGTTTAAATCCACTAAGAGACCATTCTGCTGCTCTGTGGCTTTTACAGCCTCTTCGTTTTGCAGTGTGTCGTCTAATTAGAAATGCAGCTCCCCATCCAATGCAGGTTGCTTGGATTTATTCATGACCAGAAGATATTTCCTATTACAGCTTGTCCTTGTATTAGCTAATGGAGTCCCTGTCTGGTTATCTGTCACATCCACAACTCCTGGCTTTTTTCGGCACCTGCCACGTGTAATTCCACAGCTCTCCAGGTTAATAATGTAATATAAAGTGCTTATAACTTAATAGGTTGTTCTTCTTTCACTTTGAAGCTTTAAAATAATGGCCCATCCAGTCGGAAAGAGAACAGCAGAGGAAGGAAAAGGAAAAGTTTTATTTTTTAGAATGATATGTATATTTTAACCTATAATGTCTAATTGATGGGTTAGTGCCCCCCAGTGTGCAGTACATGAAAGAGCACAGTTTATCACAGACTCCCAGCCTCTGAAGTTTGGGGAATTTGGCCTCAGTTGATCAGGTGCATGATTTTTTTGGGGTCTGCTGGGTATAAAGAGTAGCACAGATGGGAGGCATGTGTTACACGTACATTAAGTATTTCTCCGTAGCATTAAACATTTAACAAGGTTGATCAGAGTTGGGAAAATGTAGTTTAAAAGTCAGTTATCATGCAACTCAGTCCACTAGGAAATAAAATGATGCCACTGTATGTTTAGGCAAAGCACAGATGGGGCAGTTGACCAAAGACATACGGTACCCTTTTTAACAAGTTAATTTTTATATGATTCTAGAATGTGTATTTTAAATGTCATGTCAAGATGCAACAGGGATAATATAATTCATGCCAGGTTTTCAGCCCTGTATCAAACAGACTGTGCATGGAAATGACCATGCACATTTTCTGTTTGTGCTGTTGATTCCATTGTGAGGACTCCCTAGTACATTGATCCCGGATGCCAGGATGATTATGATGGGTGGGTAACATAGTGGTGCTATAGAACTGACTGACAGTGATCGTCTTTTTGCTGAGATCAAAGTTATCCAGAAATCCAAATGGCTTCTTTCAGTTCCAGTTCTCTGAAAAGGGGCTATGCATTTTTCCCCTTTTGATACCTGTTTTGATAGCAGGCAGAAGGCACAAAACAGGATTTTTCAGAATATGTCTCCTGGATCAACTGTTTGGAGCAAAAAAGAGACTAATAGCTAGTTATTCAGTATTCAATATCAAACCACCCTTTCTGAAAATGTCAAAATGGTCAGAAATAAGTAATCTTAGACAATCTCAGACTCAGACTTGTTCATCTTTATTTATTTCCTTAATTATTTTGTTCATTTTATTCATTTTCTTGATTGTTTCTTCATTTTTAGTCGTTTTCTAAATGTTCAAGCAAAATCTTTGCCCTTGGGTACAGAAGTGCTGATAAATAATTGACTATATATGTTAATTTTAGGAAGATGTTACATACTTTGCCTTTGGGGGGGTTTAATCTAACAGTGTAAAGAAGTCTTAAGGGTAAAAAATTTATCACCCAGTCCCAAAATTTGTCTATTGCTTTCAGTGCATTAAACCTAATTTCTGCGACTGTCTGATATGTACATCAAATATTACAATTACTCATATTCATCTTTTTGCAGAAACATACAACAGCAGCTGTATTTTCTGGCGACTTGCTGTTTGCCATGCCTGTTGACTTTTAAATGCCTCCAATGTAAATTCTTAGTCGTATGATTTCACATATGACTGAGGTGAACATGTTCCTGGAAAGGTTTCGGATCAATTATTAACCTGACAAGGCAGAGTGCCATATGAATTTTTTATTTTCAGTGACATTTTCCAAAGATGCTATTAATCATCATTCCACTGAAATGTTGCAGCAGTGACTCCTGTAATCAGCCTGTTTATCGTTGAGAAGATGTGTTACATATTCATCTTCTGACTGTTGCTGGCATCCAAACGGCTCGTCTGATTGGTTGTGTTTTTGTCAGGTGTTGCTCACTTTGCTGTGTTGTTTCAGGTGTAGGTCCAGTGCTCTTTTAATACACACTGCCGTTCGGTATTTACATAATATTTAGATGTATTTTCCTCTAAACGCACAATTCCAGAGTTTTTATAGGCTCAACACTCAAAAACGAAATGTAGCGTCTTCCTGGGACCAAAGCTCTGACAATTACATAACATAGCATTTTTACATTTTACTATTTAAGATCAATAAAGACTGAATCCTTGAAGGACTATACAAAGCCGTAAAAAAAAAAGCTACACATTGTACAGACCTGATGTAAAATCTGGATGTACAACTGGATGTATTTTTGGGCGCAGAGACGTAGAACAGAGACACTATGCGAAAGAGTAGGGCACGGTCACATGACTTCATTGTTAGCGTTTTGGAGGTCACTCTGTTCCCTGCCATTACCCACTGTGTTAATATGGTCTGAAAAAATTGTTGTGTAGAGGGCTGACATTCAATCCCACAACCAACAAACAAACATAAATGCTGGTCTTAATTTCTATTGTCATGAGGCAACCTGAACTCTGAATGACTATTTTTTTTTCTTGCTGTAGACGAGGAGAGTTGTAGTCCCAGGTGTATTCTGGTTTCACGCCTCTGCAAAAGATGGGTGTTCTCAGAAGCTCGCTGGACTGAACACCTCGAAGTCCTTACAGATCGAGTAATACCTGCTGATGTACAGTAGCTGCACTGTGTGGCTCATAAGTAGTGGTGTGCAGAGTAAACAGAAACACTACTCAAGTAAAAGTATTATTACATTCTAATGCTGGTGACTCAAGTAGAAGTATTCCTAAACATCAGTACTTGAGTGAAAGTAAAAAAGTATCTCACAAAGCAATCTCATAAAGTGGAATTTATTACAGCCTGATCTATTGATTATATATAGATTTTTGTTCATTTTTTTGTTATTTTGTTTATCTTTTTAAATTACCGTATTTTCCGGACTATACGTTGCTCCTGAGTATACGTCGTACAAGCCAAAAAGATGAATAATGAAGAAGAAAAAAAACATATATAACTTGCACCGGACTATACGTCGTATTTTTTGGGGAAATTTATTTACAAAATCCGACACCAAGAACAGACATTTCATCTTGAAAGGCCATTTATAGGAATAATAGAATAGAGAACAACCAACTGAATAAGTGTCTCGTATGTTAACGTAATATATTAACAGTTATTTTCATAGAAAGGCAGTTGGTCCTGATGACATACCTGTGGAGGTATGGAAGTGTCTAGGAGAGGTAGCAGTAGACTTTCTGACAAGAACATTCAACAGGGTCTTAGAGAGTGAGAGGATGCCGGAGGAATAGAGGAGAAGTGTGCTGGTGCCTATTTTTAAGAACAAGGGAGACGTGCAGAGTTGTGGCAACTACAGAGGGATAAAGT